>CAMPDV010004307.1:0-43357 GCA_946699065.1 Loxodes magnus | reverse complement strand
ATAGGAGATACAAACAGTTTTGACATTCAATAATAAATCATTATAAAGACTAGAAAAAGTAAAAAACATTAAAAGATAATAATGAAGAAGAACAAGAAGAGAATAAGAACAGCTTTACTGCAATAATCTAGGAGAAGTTTATAGAATAAAACATTTACTTAAAAATAAAATAATAAAGATTAAAAGAATAATATAATATATAAGTAAGTATAATAAAATTAACAAAGGAAAGCTAATATCAAGAGAACTAAATAAGATTTTAAAATATGGAAAAGACTTTTTAAATTTTTATTCTGATTTCGGACAATGGAGTTTGGTTTAAACGAAGTGGAAATTCCTTCAAGCAGAAATACTAGCCACTATACTACCTCGATCATATAATATATTCTATAAAAAAGTTTAAATATAACTTAAGTTTATAAAATGTAATAAAAAGTTTATAAGATATAAATAATAATTTAATATATATATTATAAGCCTCCGTAGCTCAATAGGTTAGAGCGTTTGGCTGTTAACCAAAAGGCCGGTGGTTCAAGTCCACCCGGGTGGCGTTTTTAGATATCATTTAAAAGTTTTGATGTAAAAATATTTATTTTAGGTAAAGAAATATGTGAGTAATAAGGTTGATGTAGAAAAGTTTCATAAATATTTTTGCAATAATGACTTAAGAATTTTGTATTGTTTAAATATCGAAAATAAAAGAAAAATTCAGAGGCCGGGGATTGAAAACTGGGTTCGTCTGCGAGACAGGCAAGTTCTAGTCGTTCAATTTCCATCATTATTGGTGCTTATTATTATTCGCTTCTTTTCGATCTTGTTATTTATGAACAAAAATGCATTTTTCATTTTAAAAACTTCCTTCTTTTGTTGTTCTCCTAGGATTTCTATATCCCCATTGATCTTTAAAAAGTTACTCTTGTTTAATCTATGATTCTTTATGGGGATAGTCAACATTTATCCCTTGAAAAATTTTAACTCTTTCTATATAAAAAATTTTGATAAAAATTTATATTTAAAATATTTAGAGTAAATATGTTCTTTATTAAAGTCTAAATGTACTTAACTTTCTCAAAGCTTAGTCCAATTTTCGCTTCTTAATCGTAACTTAACAGTGAATCATCACTTCTGTATTAATAAACTAGATTTCAGCTTCTTATTGGCTAAGTATTATCACTATGAGTACTCACTGGATATTTTAACCTTTAACCTATATTGTTTAAAATCGAATATCTAAGTATCTATAGGATTTAGATTAGAATAAATAAGATAAGATTTTATTTAAGGAATGAAAATAGCTGAAGTCTGTACTTTTCTTGTTATTACTTAATCACATATATTTCATTCATTTCTTCTTTAATCGAACACCTATATTGTATCTTGGCCTCCTTTTTTATTATTTCAACCTCCAAAAATACAAATTTTTTAATAACTTTAATCACATCCAAATAGATTTACTGGGTTTTTAATTGGCTAAATGTTTCTAAAATTTTTACTTGCTTATATCGAAAACTTCGCACTCAATTATGTCATCGTCATATGTTCCAGATAGAATGTAAATTAAGTTTCTTTATTGAATTTAGTTTTGTGGAAGTATCTTTAGAATTACATCTAATAATTCTCAATTTTATCTTTGGAGTATATATCAAATCTCTTTTAGTCTATTTATTATGATCCTGATATTAATAAATTATTAGAGGTTATTTATTCTATTGAAGTGGTATGATAATAAAGGCTCTAAATATCAGTCTATTCTTCTGAAAATTGTTAGGCTTTAATGTTATAATTCTTTCTTATATTTGAATTATATTTAAAGTAACTATATTTGCAAAGTTTTATTAATGTAGATTAGAGGCAAATTTCATAATTAACAATTCCTATTCCAAACTTAGATAGAATTTAGCTATCTTGACTGCATTAGATTGATCTTAAAAGTTTTCTAAGGTAAAGAATTTTAATGCATTAGTTTTCGCTTAGCATTTTATTTATAATTTTAAAACTTAATAATCACTTAAATAAAATCCACGTAATAATACATCATTTATAGTTCAGAATAATTAGAAATAGTAAATTAAACTTAGTTTAATTAATTTTTTTCTAATATAAACATTTACTTTCTTTTTAATTTTTAACACTTTTCTAGCTTTATTTTAAAAAGAACAGTATAATTTTTCTGTAATATAGTGCCAATTAAATATAATAAAAACTAATTAATAAAGCTTAAAATTGAATATTTATATATTCTTTTAAAGCTCATTAAATCTTTTTACTACTCTTAAATTTTAAACCTTTTAAATAATAATAAATAAAATAATTATTATCTAAGTATTTAATTTAATCTAATTGTCTTTAAAAATTACTATTTAGCTATTATTAACATAACTGCTTTTAGTAATTATATAATATAGATAATATATTATAATAATAGTAAGTAATTATTATTATCTTATAACTTTTTATTTTATACATTATTTATTTATTTTTATATATTCATAAGTAGAAATTAATTTTATTTCTATTCACTCTAATATAGAAAAGTTATATTCAAGTTATAATTACAAGATTAAGTATTTCTAAATATGCATAAATCTTTAAGTATTTAGAACTTTAAAATAGTTTTACTATTTTGTATTGCTTATTCAGTTAAGTAAATTACTAAATAAACCCTATGTTTTTGCATAGGCAATATAGTTATATTAATAAATAAAAGTTTATTTAAATATGTAAAACTAGATGAAGTTAGATTTACTTATTTTGTTAGTTTATTTTAACTTTTATTTATTTACTTTTAGTTTAATTTCTAAATTCTCTAATATATAAATAAATATTTAAAGGTTTAAATAAAGAAATTAATTTTAGATTAGTATCTTAATTATAATATATATCTAATTTAATTCTTAATAAAATATTACAAAATTATAATTATTTATTTTACTTTATAATCCTTTTGGAAATTAATATAATACCATTAAACATTTTAATAAACAGTAATTTAACTTTATTTATAATTTAAATAGGGTGCACCTTATCTTTTAAGGTTGAGAGAAGAATTCCCCAGAGTTGAACTGACTGAGAACCAACCTCTTCTAAATGTTGGACCTGACTAATCTCTTCATCATGGGTTGGAAATTTCATGTAATCGCCTGTTGGCGTCCTGTTCTTTGGTGATTTTTGAACTGTAAACCTTGCCCACAATTAGAAGAGAAAATGCTTTGGGAATATTGGAGACTGAAGAGACTTAATAAAATGACTTTTTTAAAGAGATGCGCCCTATTGTAGGGCTACGCACTCTTAAATATAATTTTTTTATATAAATCTAAGCATTTAAATTTTTAATTTTATTAAGTTAAAATAAGCCTAAATATTTTATTAATATCAGAAAAAGTAACACTGATATTGTAGAAAATTTGGTATACTAAAAATAGTTTTTAAAAAGATAATAACGAGAAAATTAAATTTATACAATCAATTAGTAATAATATATAATATAATATTTTACTTAAAGCTTTAAAAAAGCATTTTGATTTCCCCAGGATTTTCAAACTGTTTTGAAGCAGCCCAGATTTATACATGGTTGATTTCCCAGTCTTTTAATAAAGAAGACTATCCAGAAACTTATTTTCGTATGAGATTCATTAAAAAAATTTTCTTTTATACACTTCTTATTTTGTAAGGTATATTCTTATTATTTCTTTTAATGTTTTTGCTTCCTCCTATTTTTATTATTTTAATAAGGGTATCTAATCTAAATTGATCTCTTATAATCTTGATATTAAAGAGCTAGTACGTGTGATAATTAATTTAAGTTAGCTTCTATTTCCATTTTTACATATTAAGAGTGGTGGAAGTTAAGTCTGGAAATCAGAATTATTCTCGTAATACGATTTCATTTTATTAATAAATCTTTAATTTAATCAATTTCAATGTTTATTTGAACATAATTGGCTAAATTTCTCTTGTCTAATTGGAAAGATTAAGGATTGTTTCCTCTTCGTTTAACTATTACTTATTTAAAGTTTTCAATTTTTTCCTTTTCTAGATTATCAGGTTCGAGGTTTGTTAGTTTGCTTGCCTTAAGAAGAAGATGCAGATCTTGATTAATCAATAGCCTACAATTTTTATTTTTAGATCTTAAGGGTTTTTCTTCTAACCTTCTTGATTTATCCTTTGGTATGATGTTATCTAATATTAAATTCCATTTTTTAATCATTAGTTATTATTGTACTCCGAGCGGAATATATTAGAAAGAAAGCGTGTAGAAGGGATTAAATTTTGAAAGACATAGCATTTGCATAATAAAGTAGGAATGAATAAACGCTAGACAGTGAACTTGACTGAAGCAAGATCCCAATAATAAAAAAATGTTAAATAAGAACGAATAGATATTACTTTAAGGAAAGCGATTAAGACAAAGACTTTGAAATTAAAAATCTGTCAAAAACAATTAAAATTCAATGCAGTGATATCTTTTTAAAGGCGGAATAGCAATAATTAATTATTACTATAAAAATTAAAAAATGATTAGCTTCAAGAAAGGTTTTATACCACCTCCTCAAAGTAGATGAAAAAATCTGAAGCACTTTCTTCTACCACTCTTAATTTTAATTAGTCCAAGCTTCTTTATTACGAATGGAAATCAGACTCATAACACAAGCACTCAGACTACACAGAAACCAAATTCACTGATCGAACGAACATGATATAAATAAATAATATGAGATTATTGAGCGCGTAGCACCTCAATCACGCCCAGCTCTTTAATAAAAATTTTTAAGGTTAAAAAAATTTTTTGCTGAAATCTTCTACAGGTCTAGCATTCCCTTGTGAGTTTTGTCTTCTATAGGGCCGCGATCGGGAATGCTACCCTAAGAGACCTTAGTATCTGGCATCTTTTATCATGAATGCTATTTGATACCTCTTCAATCTTGGCTTGTCTTCTCTAGCTCCTACAAAGATTTTTGATTGGTTCTTCGTCCATGCGTACTTCCTGGTGCTAGAGTATAAGTCAGCTTCAGTTGGAAGCAGCTCCTCCCTGTTTATTTATATATAATAATACACTCAATGGGAAAAGGATATCATTTTACTATGATTGGATAGACTTCAATAAAAGGAAGAGCATAAAATAAGAAAGGAATGAAATGGTAAAAAAAATCACAACCTAAGCAATAGTTTAACAAAAAGTGAACAAACTATTTCAGCTAACGTACTTGAAGACTAAATGGTAAGAATCTATTAAAATGAATATGATGATCTATCAGATATGATGACCGTAGTTTATTTTATCCACTATCTGGAATATACTGATTTAGTAGAGAAAAAGGTCAAAGACGAAGAAGTGACTTAGGAATCAAATATGGAGCAAGTATGGACAAGCAGTGGCCAAATTAATTGCTACAAAAAACGGAATAGTATATTTGGACTTCAACGATGAAAAAAACACTAGCAATTCGTTTAATTCAGGAAATGAACATTCAAAGGTGTTAGATTTTTTCTATCTAAGCAAGAAAAACTAATTAGAAACTTTGGCATTCATAACTACCCAGTTTACTTCAAAATAAACGAATATTAAACATGAAGGAAGTAATGGAGAAAATGAGATAATATGAAAAACCTAGAGGATAGGTATAGCATACATACCCAAACACTACAATGCTAACAAGTAGCAGTGTAGAGTACTTAGATTTACAGGATATAGATGAAATAAAGAGGATACCAGAAGTAATAAACCTGAATGGAAACAAAATGAGAATACAGTACCCAGTAAATTTTATCTGCTATCTATGCAAATTGAAAAGGCACACCGACCAACAATGTAGAAGGATGGAAGCTGCAAAAACGAAAATACTACATACAAGAGAATTAGAGATGCATGAAAGATAAAATTAACAATAAAAAAGCCAGATTTAAAAGCAAATAAGAGGATAATTGAAGAAGGAGAATAAATGATTATAGAGAAGCAAGGGAAGAAGAGAAGAAAATAATTTGAGGAGAATAGAAAAATTATTAAAACAACTAAACAATCAATTAATAAAATAATTTTTTATGCTAAATGAATAAATAATAATTATTTTTCATCAAAAATGGAATTGGACATATGTAAGGCAGAAAGAATAGAGAAATATTCAAAAACTAAACGAAATAGAAAGCAATCAACTATATAATAAGATATAATATAAAAAATCAGAGAAAAGGATAGGATAAGTGATGGTAAAAACGCTAAACCCTAATAGAAGAAATAAGAAACAAAAAAATAGCGTAATGGAGTAAGTAAGGAAAAGCTTAAATAAAGAAAAAAAAGTAAATAGAAATAGAACAAGTTTAAGAAGAAAAATAATAAAATACAAGATAAAATTGAGTAAGAAGCAAACTGAAACAAACTTTAATTAGAATTTACTATGATAAGAAAAGAAAATAACAATTACCCAACAACAATTAATAGGAAAAGGCAAAAGAAGAAGATTAGAAATAAATAAGAAAAAGGAAAGATAGATAATAAGTGGAAAAAGATAAAAAGGGGAAAGAATTAATAATGAAAATAATATAGAAGCAGAGAATGAAAGATAGGATGAAAGAAAGGTGGAGAAGGAAGATGAATAAAATGAAGAAAGTGGTGATGAAGAAGTAGAGGAGATGAGTGAAAAAAGAAGAAGAAGAATAAGAATAAGTCATAAAAATAGGGACAGTAAATGTTAGGGGAGTTAGAAGTGCAAAAGGGGCACATATCAAATTCATTGATTCAAAAAATCATCGTATAATAGCAATATAAGAGATTTAGATTAAAGGCTAAAAGATATTTGTAATATAGCAGGATATAGAAATAAATATATTCTATATTAGAAACGACATTTTTAAGGAGATTAGAGAATTATAGAATGAAATCAACCAAATGACGCTTTTTAGAGGAGCGAGAGTGATGGTTATTGAAATAATGAAAAAACTGGCAGTAATAAATATATATACACCTGTGGCAAATGACAGCTAATAATATGAACCATTCTATAACTTATTGAACGAATTCAAACTATAAGCAACAGAAAAAGGACTTAATGTAATGATCATAGGAGATTGAAATGTGCACATAGAGTAATGATTACCGAAGACAACAAACTCAGCTGGTAAGAGAATGCTACAGTTCATGAACAGAATAATTTAATGTGCCTAGATCCATTTGAAATAGGTACTTTTGTACACTAAAACAATGAATATAGAATAGATTACTTTTTAAATGAAGATATAATGAGAAAAATTGTGATAAAAAGTGATTTTTATTATTCATACGTAAATAGGAGATTATAAACCCGGAATAATAAAGGAAAAGATTGGTAAAGAAGTTAGAAAACCATTAAAGATACAAAAATAAATTAACTACTATTAAAGAAAAAGAGATCTAAAATAAATTTGAAAGATTTATGCAAAAAATATAATAGAAGAAGAAATTGATAACTACTAAACGGTGCTTAGACTTATAAATGATGAAAGAAAAAGACATAAGATATAAGATATAAGATATAAGAAGGAGTTTAAATGGTATGCACAACAGTTAAAATATAAAATTTAGGATATTTAAATACTCAGAAGAAACAAAATAATGTAATAAAAAATTCAGAAAACGTAGCAAACAAATAAAATAAAGGATAAAGAACAACGAAGAAATAAATGAAAATCAATAAAGCTAGAAATATAAAGAATATCAAAGAGTAAGACAAAAATAATTAATCGAGAAAAAAAGATAAAAAATTAACTTAACCTATTTATGGACAACGTAATAAAGGAATCCTGAAAGAAATGTGGAAGAAACTAAAAAGCCTGCTTAATAGAAAAAATAACTAGTGAATACCCTTATCAAAAGAAGATGTTAAGACTTTCAGGGACGAATGATAGCAGTTATATGAAGATGGCGATAATATGATACTAAATAAATTCTAAAGCAAGAGATAAATAGTGATAAATGAATATTAAATTGAGAAAATATTAACTAATTGGCGAAATAAAAAGCAGCAGGACCTGATGAAATATAAGTAGGAACAATTTTAGTAGGCGGGAAAAAATCAATTGAAGTAACTCGAAAAATAATAGCTAAGAAGATTTAAGAGGGAGTAATACCTTAGGAGATGAAATAATAATACATAAAATTAATATAAAAAAAGGAGAATAGACGAACCCGATAAACTATAGACCAATCTCTTTATTGAATCATGCTTTAAAAATTGTAGACACTCGAATTTTCTAGTCAATTGTAAGAATATCTACATAATGATGAAAGTGAATATTAATATGGGTTTCAAAAAAGATAAATCATGAGACTATGAATCTTCAATCTAAGAACAGTATAGGAATAATCAATGCGGAACAAAAAAGATGTTTTTGTAATGTTTGTTAATATTAAGAAAGATTATGAATCAGTGTAAAGAAGATATATGAGAAATCCTAAACAATCTAAAAGTACAGGAATAGATAATTAAACTTCTAGAAAACTTCTTCAGCGAAGAAGAAATTAAACTGAAATTTAAGATTAAATAGCAAAATCATTCGCGACAAATAAAGGGCTAAAGCAGGGAAGTATAGCGTCGCTGAGATTATTTAGCTTGATAATAGCAAACTTTTCCATAGCTTGGAAGATTAAAAGTTAGGAATTACGATAGACTATAAAAATGAAGAGGGATGAACATAAGAAATATATGTAAGAATGTTTTGAATACGCAGATAACCTAGCCTTAATAAGTGAATAGGAATAATTAGAAGAAGTATTGAAATTTAATCTAATGGAAATTGCAGATAAAGCAAAATGAATGGTGTGAAAATCAGCAGAAAATAGTAACTGAGAAAGTATTGGAAATAGTATTGAGATGGGAAATTTATGAATCGAAAGAGTAGCGACCTTTTAATACCTAGGTCATATAATAGAAGAGAACATTAGTTTTGAAAAATACATGGAGCTAGGTTAGACGCAGCATAAAAATGCAAACATGAATATTGGGAAAAATAACAATGAATAAGGATTAACATAATATAATGAAGAATAATGATAAAATCCTTCGTAAGCTCAGTTTTCAGTTATGAGACAGAAGTGATCTCATATTGTGGAATAATTTGTAGGAAAATAAATAATGGAGAAATTAGAAATATTATAGAGAAGGTCTTTACGAATAATCATAGATACCTCTTTTTAAGTGCAAAATGAAATGTTAGAACACGAATTGCAGTTTATGAAATTTAAACATTACCTATGACAAAAAATGTTGAGATTAAGAGGCAAATTAATAGGAAACTAAAGAAAATAGTAGACGGATTAATGATCGACCTAAGTAAAGAAGAGAATTTTATATATGAAAAATATTGCACAGCAATAAAAATTAGAATTAAAAGTTTGAAGACAAAGAAATATTTATAGATGATGCAGCAATTAAAAAGGAAGAAAAACACTAATCGTGTAATATGAGAATATAGAGTTACGTAGAAGATAGAGAAAGAATGGAGTAAATGATAGCAACATTACAATATAGAAAAATATATTTTGATGAATATGTAGTAGGACCACCCTACTATCCGAGATAGAATAAAAATAGAGAAGAAGAAATAAGTTACATATTTAGAATAAGAACGAGATGTAAGAGGAGATAGGATTGCTTAAAGAAAAACATCTTGTGTAACAAGTCAATGCCCTTTCTGTATGAGGCAAGAGAAAATGAAAGGCATATCATAGAAAAATGTGCAGAATACAAAGAAGGAAGATAAATATGTATTTGAAGTCTAAGAGCTATAGGAGTAGAGAGATAAGGAATGGAACTATTTGATATAATATGAGGTACGGCAAAATTCAAAAAATTCATTAGAACCTAAGAAGAGTAAAAAAGATTAAAGCTGACTTGATAATAAAAGATTATATAAAAAATAATTAGAAAAAAGGATAAATAGAAGAAAATTGAATGAAAAAAAGAAATAGTAAAAGACTATAGAGCAGGAAAGGATAATTTAAGAATGTATAAAAGCTTGATCAAGAAGAAAAAAATTAGAAATTAAAATTAGTAAGATATATAAGAAAAAATAAATAAGCTTGCAATAAAGATATAATAAAGCTTAATAGATAGAAGAAAGAAGAATAAGAGATAATGTTGAGGAAAATGAGGAAGATATATAACTAAGGAAAGAATTTTTATTATCTGAAAGCTTACTTGAAGAAAGGGTCATATATTGAGATATGAAAGAGCTACTCACCAACGAGGTGCTACACACTCTATAATTAAGTTTATTTATTACGTGGATTTTATTTAAATGATTATTAACTTTTAAAATTATAAATAAAATGCTAAGTGAAAACATAGTGCATTAAAATCCTTTACCTTAGAAAAATTTTAAGATCAATCTAATGAATTAAGATAGCTAAATTCTATCTAAATTTGGAATAGGAGTTGTTAAATATGAAGTCTGCTCAAATCTAAGCTATCTAAAAAACTTTACAGATATAGTTACTTTTAAATATAATTCAAGTATAAGAAAGAACTATAACATTAAAGCCAAACAATTTTCAGAAGAAATAAACTGATATTTAGAGCCTTTATAATCATACCACTTCAATAGAATAAATAACTTCGAATACTTTAGTAATATCTGGCTCACATAGTATAGAATGAAAGAGATTCGATATAAACTCCAAAGATAAAATTGAGAATTATTAGATGTAATTCCAAAGATACTTCCACAAAACTAAATTCAATAAAAGAAACTTAATTTACATATTATCTGGAGTATACGAAGATGATTTATTTGAGTGCGAAGTTTTCGATATAAACAGTAAAAGTTTTAGAAACATTTAGCCAATTAAAAACCCAGTAAATCTTTTTGGATGCGATTACAGTTATTAAAAAAATTTATACTTCGGAGGTTGAAATAATAAAAAAGGAGGTCAAGATACAATATAGGTGTTCGATTAAAGAAGAAACGAATGAAATATATGCGATTAAGTAATAACAAAAAAGGTATAAACTTCTGCTATTTTCATTCCTTAAATAAAATCTTATCTTATTTATTCTAACCTAAATCCTATAGATACTTAGATATTCGATTTTAAAACAATATAGGTTAAAGGTTAAAAATACCTAGTGAGTACTTTTAATGATTATACTTAGCCAATATGAAATGGGAATCTAGTTTATTAATACAGAAGTGATGATTTATTATTTAGTTACGATTTAAGAAGTGAAATGTGGACTAAACTTTGAGAAAATTAATTACCTTTAGACTTTAATAAAGTACATTATTAATCTAAAATTTTAAATTTAAATATTATAAACATTTTTATGGAAGAAATAGGTTAAAATGTTTAAAGGGAGAATATCATTAAAAATGGTTCAATAAATAGGTTTATATGTGATAATTTAATATAAAATGATTTAATAATTTAAAATTAAAGTAGTTTTATAATTATTTTATAATTAGGCTTAATCTTTTTAATGATAGAATGCTTCAAAAAGTGCAAATCTGCATAACGTTAATTAGAAACTGTAAAGACTTTAAAAATCTTCAAATAAAAGAAGAAAAAAAACGCTAAGATAGATTTCAAGACTTTCTTTTACATCACCTCTAAGAAAAAGATGGGGAAGAAAAATGAAGAAAAATACCACAAACTTTCTTATTAATGTCTTCTTTTAAAATAGATTCTTCAATTAAAGTCACATAAGAGTAATTACAAATAATCACTCCTAGATAATCTAAGAAGATTAACATGCAACAGCATCAGCTGAGAACCTGCTATAAAAGAAGAAGGATAATGACAGCCAAGAATCACAACATTAAATTCTTACATATATCTTGGGGATCTCATCAAGGAACTGATTTTAGGAATGACTAGGGAAGATATGGCGAGAGTAATTCCTGCGCTCACTTGGTTACTCGCAAAATGAAAGGAAAAGCATATAAAGAATGGGTGACTAAAGCCTATAAGGACAGAAAGTTGTAGGATCATTTCGAAGTTGATTTTCCCCATAAAGAATCATAGATTAAACAAGAGTAACTTTTAAAGATCAATGGGGATATAGAAATCCTAGGAGAACAACAAAAGAAGGAAGTTTTTAAAATGAAAAATGCATTTTTGTTCATAAATAACAAGATCGAAAAGAAGCGAATCAATAATAAGCACCAATAATGATGGAATTGAACGACTAGAACTTGCCTGTCTCGCAGACGACCCAGTTTCAATCCCCGGCCTCTGATTTTTCTTTTATTTTTCCGATATTTAAACAATACAAAATTCTTAAGTCATTATTGCAAAAATATTTATGAAACTTTTCTACATCAACCTTATTACTCACATATTTCTTTACCTAAAAATAATATTTTTACATCAAAACTTTTAAATGATATCTAAAAAACGCCACCGGGTGGACTTGAACCACCGGCCTTTTGGTTAACAGCCAAACGCTCTAACCTATTGAGCTACGGAGGCTTATAATATATATATTAAATTATTATTTATATCTTATAAACTTTTTTATTACATTTTATAAACTTAAGTTATATTTAAACTTTTTATAGAATATATTATAAGATCCGAGGTAGTATAGTGGCTAGTATTTCTGCTTGAAGGAATTTCCACTTCGTTTAAACCAAACTCCATTGTCTGGAGGCAAAATAAATATTTAAAAAGTCTTTTTCCAATATTTTAAAATCTTATTTAGTTCTCTTGATAATTAGCTTTCCTTTGTTAATTTTATTATACTTACTTATATATTATATTATTCTTTTAATCTTTATTATTTTTATTTTTAAGTAAATGTTTTATTTCTATAAACTTCTCCTAGATTATTGAAGTAAAGCTGTTCTTGTTCTCTCCTTGTTCTTCTTCATTATTATCTTTTAATGTTTTTTACTTTTTCTAGTCTTTATAATGATTTATTATTGAATGTCAAAAACATTTTGCATCTCCTATATAGATATTTTCGCTAAATTACATTTTTAGAATTATTTCTTCCTCCTTTTCTAATTTAGAAATTAATTACCTTCTATATATATTAGATTGACTTGTCCTTCAATTAGTAAGATATTTCTTTTTAATGTTTAATTTTCTATTTATTTATAAAATTTGTAATTCTATCTTCTAAGGTTGGATATAGATTGACTATTTTGTTTTATTGCTTACTTCATAAGACTTTTAAATATCTTCCTAAGACATATATTTATTTCTTTCTATTTGCTAAAATATTCCATATATCTTACATTTTCCTTTAAATTCTTGATCTCTTCTTTCAATTTTAATATTAAATTTATTATCTGCTTAAAGTTCAATTTTTCATTTGTAAAGATCTCAAAAGCTTGCTAATGGAAATCTGACTTTACCTATTTTGAGGTTTTCTTCAGAAATAGGAGATGCCTATATAAGGATTATTTTTTTGTTGATATTTAACTATTCCATTTAATCCTATTTCTTTGAAGCTAGATGAATCCTTCATTCATTCTTATACTTTTCACTAATTTGATTAGTTACATCTTTAATAAGTATTTTAAGTTTTATTTTATATGCACTTTCTATCTACTGTATTCAAACTCCTCTCTCATTAATTTAACTCTTATTCTAATCTCTAATAAATCTAGTTCAGATAACCTTTTTCTATCTTCTTATGATCCAATTAATTCTAGACGATCACTATATAAATTTAAAATCCTTCAAATAACTTTCAAGGCTTTGCAAGATTAATAAAATAAAGATTATCAGTGCTTAGCTTTTAAACTTCTTCCATATGCAAATAATTGCTTAATCACGCAAAATAAGTTTACATTAGCAAAACTTAACTAATCAAACTAAAAAATTAGCTTTGTAAATTATAAAGAGATGCTTTAATATATATACCTTCATATGAAACTATGGTTATATCTATTTCAGAATTAATTCATTAATAGGAAAATAAGAGTTATTTGATATAAAGCTCTCAAAGTTCAATCCATCTTTCACTACTTATATAGCAGCCAAATAATCCATTATCACTTTTATATTAGAAAACTATATTTCTACTTAATAATGGCTAAGTATAATCAACAATCTACTTACTGAACAATTCTCTCCTTTAATTTTAATTTCCTTAAAATCAAATATCTTAGTATCAATAGAGTTGTTATTAGAGTATATAAGAAAGGATTATAGTTTAGGAATAAAAATAGCAGAAGTCTAAACCTTTCTAGTTATTACATAGTTACTTATATTTCACTCGTCTCTTAATTAGTCATACATTTAAATTAAATTTCAATCATATTTTTCAAAATTTCATCCTCCAAAAGTAAAAATATTTTAATTAGCTTAGTCTCATCTAAAAATAAACACTGGCTCTTTAATCTTCTAAATATTTCTAAAAGATTTAGTACTTGTGTTGAAGATCTCACATTCTTCTCTATCACCTTATTATTTTACTTTTGATAAAATATAAGTAACTTTTATTGAATCTAGTCTTATGAAAAATATTTTTTATGTTACATCTCATAATTTCCAATTTTATTATTAGAGTGAATAATAAACCTTTATTATTGTACATTCTAAACTCCTCATATTATTAAAGTATCTTCTGAAGTTTGCTCTATAAAAGTATTATAAATACCAATCTCCTTGATATCGATTGGCTCTTCTGTAAATTTTTACTTATTATCACTATATTTGTTTTTACCTTAGTATTTAAGCACATTGTAGTTAAACTTGCTAAATTAATTTAATTACTAAGATTATAACATATTTCATATTTATCAATTCCAATACCAAGCTTTGCCAAAATTTAGTAAATGGAAGTTACCTTAAGATCTTTCTAAGATAAAGAGAACTTATTAAATTATTTTCTTCTTGCATTTTTTATGCTGAATTTAGACAAAATTCATGCTTTTAATTAATTTTTTCTTAAGAGATTGAAAAAATAGGTTTTCGACACTTTGAAACCAATAGAAAGTTAAAACCTATTTACAGTATTGTATTTAATAAGTCAGAGTCAATTAAGAACTCAGTGACCCAAAACTCATAGAAATAGTTTAAAAGTGAGGCCTAGCAATTCTTAAATATATTTAAGGTGTAATTTTGATTGATAAAGTTTATTTTTATTAATTAGTTTTGTATCTTAAAAAGTATGCTAAATAAATTAGTAATTTTTCTACTACATATAATACATTCAGTAAAGATATTTATTATAAATACTATAAATAATAAATTATCTTATTTTAGGATTAATTTTAATTTATACTATTTTTATTACATTTTATTTATAATTTTGTTTCTTTTGTTTATTTTTGATAATTATCTAGTCAGAACCACTTCTTTCCGAAGCGTCATCGAAACCTCCTGCTGGGAAAAGGGCGTTAATCATCTTCCTAGATTGGAGCAAAGGAGTAGAATCTGCTATAGAAGTGATCCTTTACGAGTGCATTCTTACTATTTTCTTTCTTTACTCCTTTTATTATATTTTCTTTGTATTTCTTTAGGGTTTTTTGATTATATTAAAAGTATATATAAAAGCATAAAATAATAAGATAAGTTTTAATATAATTAAAGTATGTTTTATTTTAAAATATAGATAAGAGATTTAATGTATGTTTAATATTTTGTATTATATAATATTAGAATAGTTTAATTAGATATATATTTAGTATATTAAAATAGTATTTACTCTATTTAATATAGATATGGTAGAAGATATTTAAAGCTATTATTTAAATTATTTTATACTTATTTCCTTAGTACTAAAGATTATCAGAGTTTGGAAATTCAATGTTCTTTAGAGAGAAAATTAATAAAGTTCTAATCCTTTTAATTTAGCTATTATATGAAATTTATTATTAATTATTACCTTTCAATCTTTTATGATAACTAAGCTCTCGCCGTGCTGCTTTCTCTAAATGGTCTCTTGTGGACTTGACGGGGATATTAATGATCAATTCTACAACAGGGATTATCATTAATAATGAATATATACTTCAAAATCGAAGATTTCAAATTTCTACCGAGTCGGCCTTCAAGATCTTAGATCCAATCAATGGACTCTCTTAGATTAGAGATATAATCAGACAATTAAAAATCTTGCTGCCACCATTCTTTTGGTGATTACAAATATGATTTTTTTGAGTAAATTAAGATTAACTAGGAAATTCATAATATTTATTTTATCATAGCATTTCTTAGAAATAAATAAATAAATTGATTTAAAAGTACAAAGAGATTATCTTTTGTAATAATTTTTAATAGAAACTGCCTTAATAAATATATATATTAAATATTTTAAGATTGACAAGGTTTTTTAATTTAATTAGATTTCTCAAAAAATATTAGTTATAATTTTAGAGCTAGTGAAGAAAATATCATAATTATAAAATATAAGCTATTTTAGTTTTCATCTATTAGAACATTATGGAAATGTTCTTGCGAAAAGTTTCTTCTAAATTGTATTTATTTAACCAAACTAAAATTAGCAAACTATACTTCGAGAACTTAAGAATATACAAGAGAAAATTTGAAACTTTAAAAATATGAACAAGAACTCGAAGGAAAAATACATACCTGATTTCTAACGCTTAAGGATAAAAAATGAAAATGAATATTCAGAAATAAGAGAATAAAGCAATTAGAAACTAAATTTAATTAATTCACAGAGTTGAGGGAAAACATATTTCTTACAAATATGTGAATGAAAGACTCTATGAACGTAGAGCAAAAACCTATTAAATTATATTCACTATCGTAAAACAATGATATGATGATATTGTAAGTGACCAGACCATAAAGGGAAAATTTGCTGCACATTCGAAAAGAGATACTGATCCTAATATAGATGAGATATTATTAGGGCTTTAGTTCTGATATCATAAACTTCACATTAACCTGTTTG
The DNA here is from genome assembly GCA_946699065.1 of Loxodes magnus. Classification (NCBI taxonomy): domain Eukaryota; phylum Ciliophora; class Karyorelictea; order Loxodida; family Loxodidae; genus Loxodes; species Loxodes magnus. The sequence goes on along the minus strand of CAMPDV010004307.1, from coordinate 26,513 downwards.
ATAAGTTTCATGCCAAGATAAAATATTAAATCATTAAAACATTAAAATAAATGTTCGCCTTCCGACTTAATTGAAGTTTTAAATATATATGATCTCCTTTCCTGCATGTTCGTTCCTTGCATTGTTCCTTTTCCTTGACTTCTCTCTTTTGAATAATCGGAGTTGAGAATTTTTTTTTCAGATTTTCCCATTTCCCGATGGGAAGAATTCCGTCGTTCGCTACTTCAGTTGCTATTAGTTAATATTTCTCCAGATATTCATTCTTATCTTTTTCTATTGGGGACATTTCCTCCATAAATGTCAAGTGCTGTTACAAATATAACATCTTTTTCTTGCTCTCGGAAATGTCTTTTCTTGTTTCTCTATTTCCATTGGAGTTCCTTATGAAGGCTTCTACAGGTTTTCTTCATTAATTTGAGTCTAGAATCTAATTTTACTCAGTTTTTCTCGTTTTGCTCTTGCATTACTCAGATATCATTCTTTAAACTTGTCATTTGCTCATAAACTCCGGCTTTAGCTCTTCAGTCTACCATATGGGCTTCATCATCATCTTCATGATTTATTTAATCTTGACTTAATACAAACATCTCTTCCTTCTGGGAGTTTATTTCCTCTTCAAGTTTTTTTATGTTTCTAATAAATTGATGAATCAGCTGTTTCATCTACTCAGAGTCCATTTGTTCTATTTCGGTATTGTCTAAATAAAAGGTAATAGGATCTATATTGAATTATCGTACTTTACCTTCTTCGTTTATTTTTTATTTTTTCGTTATTATTTTTATCGATTCAGTTGAATGGTCTCTTTTTTCAGTTTTCAATGGAGGTGTTGAGAGTTGTGTTAATTTTTCTGTTCTGAATTTTTATCTCAGTTCTTATTTGTCTTTTGATGGAAGGGATCCGCTTTATTTTAATTGTAGGAGTTAGTATTTTTTATAAGTTCTTCTAATCTAATAGAAAGTTCCAGTTATTTTTATTAAGAAGAGCGTTAAGTTGAAGAAGATGTGGTGAGAGTATGTGCTTCTGGTTTTCTCTCCTGTTCTAAGGAGGTGTTAAGAAAATCCTTCTTGAAGCCAGCCATTTTTTTAAAGATAAAATATAAATAAAATTTAATCTATTAAATTTTGTTCTATGAAAGAATTTTTTTTCTTTAATTTTATAATTTTCTATTTTATTTCCTTAAATTAAATATTTTTTAATCTTTATTATAGCTCCTGAAATTATTAAACTTTCATCATCTATTTATTCTATAGAAGTAAAATGTTCATCAATCTATTTCATATTTGAAAGTTCTTCTTTTGCTTTTTAATGGTAGTATTATAAATCCTTGTAATATTTTAGTTTTTTCTTAAAGGTAAGTACTTTTGAAAATTATGGCGGATGGGGAAGGTTAGAAAAATTTAATATTACACAATTCCTATGCAAAATTTCTAAAAAATTTAGTTTGAATTAGTTATCTAGAGTGACTTTAATAACTACTTATAAAAGAATTTATATGATTGAAGTATTTTTCCCCTTTTTATATCATTTAACTTATAAACCAAAACCCCAAATAGTTACAATTTTCATAAAGAAATTTAAAATTTAATTTAATTAAAAATAATATTTAAAAGTAAAATAAAAAAGATTCTTAGTTTTAAAAATAGATTAATAATCTTGCTTTTTCTTTCTTAATATTTACTAAATATTAGAAAAATTTTTTATATTTAGTTATTGTTGGAACCTAAATTATTTAATTTTTCATATAGGAACTTTATTTTTATTTATTTATAAAATATTACTTAATTAGAAAATATTCTATGTTAGATTATATTTAATAATGCTAATTTCTATTTAAATAGATAATTTTTAATAATTTTATTTTAATGATAAAAGAAAATTAAAATTATCTCATTTTAATTTACAAAAATTATTGGCTTATGAACTAGATTTAATTCTTTTAAAACTTAAGTTATAAACATTTTCTACTTTATATTTTTAATAAAATTAAATAAATAATTTTAAAATTTAGATTTTATAAATACCTACACTTTCATAGTAATCTAAAATATTTATATTATTATTTTTATTTTAAATATTCTAAAGTATTATCAAATAAATTGTATTTTATTTATTTTTTAAAAACAATTAACAGAGATAGTAAGTACTAAAGTTTTATTTTAATATATTATTAAGTTTTATAAATATATAATTGAAATTAAAGAGGGTGGAAATGGGACCTGAGATGCACAAGGGACCTTCAGCAGGTTTAAAGGGACTTGCGATGAAGATGCAATCCTCCGTGCTGAGAAATAAGCCGCAGAAAGGCTTAGATACCTTCCCTCAACAACTTGTGCATTCATCCTTGGACTTCCCAACTAAGGGACTCAATTACACCTCCTACTAACTCAGACCGAGGTGCCGCCTTGGAGTGATCTCTCCACCTCTTAGGAGCTACCTAGGCAGATCGGCGGTTTCTGCCAGTTGAAGACGGACTGGATGGCGATATTCGCCTATAAAGCCGAGAAATGGGTCCAGGCGAGACGATAGGAAAGCCCAAAAAGACATACACAAGAAGAAAAGATTAGTGATGATGTGCATTTAACACACATCAGGTAGGCGTCTATTAAGATAACAGTCCCATCCTTAGCACTTAATTTACATTTACAAGTTTTATAAATGTCTTACCATTTTAAACATTTACTTAAAAATAAAATAATAAATATTAAAAGAATAATTTAATCTTTAAGTAAGTAAATAGTGCATATATATTACTTTAATCTTTAACTAATTATTTTACTTTTATTATTTAAAATACTTGAGTTAATGTTTAAATTTTTTGTTTTTGAAATTGAAAACGAATCAAATTTATTATTTTGATAACTTAAATCTGGAATTAATAAATTTTTAAGTAAAAAGTAAAACTAAGTTTTAAATTTTATTAAAAAAGCTAAATTAAAACTGAAAAATAATAAAATAAATATTTATTTAGTAGTATCAATCTTATTACAATATTTTATTTTTAATTTAAGATTTTCTAAAATTTTATCTTTATTTTAGCAATCAAAGTATTAAGTTATTACATCTTTCACTTGATCTATGTATAACTATATTTTTAAGGTTTATATCATTAAAAATTTATATTTAAAGCAATCATACCAAAAAATAATTACCCAAGTTTAAAATCTGTTTAATTAATTCGCTTTATAAAGATTAAAATATTCTATAAATTAAAAAATTATATTTATTTTGCATTTTTTGCTCTAGTGACAATAAGTTAATTTAAAGATAAATTTTATATTAATATTTACTTTTTTAAATATTTAAATATTTAAATTCTACTATATACCTAAAATGAAACTATGTAATTTTTTCTAAATTCTAACACATTAAAATAAATTATAAAAAAAATAAATATTAAATAAAAATTATGTACTTTATAACAATTATTTTAAGATTAAATAATTATAGAAGTAATCTTAATGTTTTAAATTAATTTTATTTTATAAATAATGAAATTATTTTTCAATAATAAGAGTTTAAATGCTTTAAACTTTAATTTTTAATTTATTATAGAACTATAAATAGTTATTTCCTTATTCTTATTTATAACTTATAGTTATTTTTTATTTTTTTACTTTTCTTTATTTTAATTAAAGTTTAGAATTATTAAACTCTGCATTTTATTATTTAGATTTTTTCAAAATAATAAGAGATTAATTAGTTTCCTCTGAATTAGCTGTTTATAAAATAAATATGCTAAGTCTAAGACTAAATGTCAATTAAAATATAATGAAAAACTTAGATAATTCTCACACTAAAATAGACAAGAACTTTGATACCAGTAAGTACCTTGTGGTGCGAAGAACCGCTTAATATCTTGGCAGGTGTCAAAAATTAGTTTAAGAATAACGCATCAAGTAACAATAGTTGAAAGATGTTCAGATTCTAAGATATCTGGGGCAAATATTCCTATTACACTCTTTGAAGATATGGTAATTAAAGGGAACGTTAGCACACAGGAGATTTCCGAAGGGCATTTAATAATTTAAAAACGTTTTTTTAAAGAACTATGGTTTAATGAAGTGCAACACGCTCTATAATATAAGTTTTGGTTATAAAAGTTTGATATAATATATTTTGTTTATTTATATACTTTATAAAAGTTGATCTACTAAAGAAAAATGTAAATATAATAATTTGATTATTTAACTTATAAAGAATTTAAATATATTCGTAATTTTAAATTTTTAAGTATTTGATTATATAGAAAATAGTTATAGGTTATATTGATAATAAATTTTAAGCATATATTAATAAAATAAATCCATACCAAAACTAATATAATTATTAGGATCTGTATATTTATTAAAATTAATAAAGTATCTATGTATATATATTTAGTATACTACCATAAAGAAGAATAATTATTAGTTAGACTAAATAAAATAAAATTTTAAACTTTCATATTATTATAAAGTTATAATCACACATTTTTATATATATTATTTTAAATTATATTATAATCAGATATTGCGTATAAATAAAATGAGATTCTAGTAGAATATTTATTTATATTTAAATATTTAAATAAATGTTAAAAAAAGATGATCAAGTGAACAGTGTTTGATAAAAGATTTCTTTTAAAAATCAACTCCCATTACAGAGGAAAGGACATAAATAGGTTAAAAAGGTTCTGCAAAAAATTAACATATATTGTTACATAAGTAAAATAATAATAATTGATTCAAATAACAATTTAATATGATTAGTGATTACACTTAGGAAAATTAATTAATAGCTAAATTATTATAGAGAAAATTTAAAAAGAGAGTAAATAAAATAAAATCTTGAATTAAAAAAATATTATCTTAAGGATTAGAAATATAAATAAAAAATAAAATATCAAATTAAAAGATAATAAAAAGCGAGATTGATTAAATTTTATGAATTTTCTAAAAGTATAGAAATATAAAAGATACTATAATTAAGAACAAGAAATGATATTTCTAGCATAAAGATTTATATCATTTTTTTCCTTAAATCAGAAATTTTTTATAAAAAAGGATAATATTTAAAATTTTTATAATTTAAGGTTTTAATGATATTTTTTCAATGCAATGTATAAAGAAGAAAAACTTTGCCTTATTCGTTTCTTTTTTATTTCTTATTCATTTTTTGCAATAATACAGTTGAGAGGTCTCTTTTTTCAGTTTTAAATGGAGGCGTTGAGAACTTTGCTAACTTTTTAGTTCGGAATTTTATCTTATATTTTACTTTTTGATGGGGGAGAACCTCTTTATTCTAATTTTTATAGATATACATTATTCTTGAATAATTCGTTTTATCGGAATGTTTAAGTTAAATTTGCTAAGAAGAATTTTAACTCGAAGAAGAAGATAACTGACATTGTAGTGTTTATTTCTGGTATTCTCTCTTACTATAAAGAAATACTAAAAAAGCCCTTTCAAAAGCCAGCCATTTTATATTTTATTTATAAATAAATAGAATAATAAAATATATAAAGTTCAATACTTTTCTCTAATAATTTAAAATGGAGTGAGCATAAAATAAAGCTTTTAAATATATAGATTTACAAATAAAGTTAGATTATTAACATTTAAATTTTTAATATTATTATATTAATTTTTGAAAGACTGCTAAATCTAGAATTAATAAATAATTATAATTTTTAAAGTTTTATACTGAGAACTAAATTATATCTCTATTATAAATTAAAGAAAATAAATTTCTTAATTTAAGCTTTAGAAAATATTACTTAATTTACATTTATAAAATTTAATATAAATTAAGTAATTTTAAGTATCAATTAAGTTTAAAATATATTTAATAGAATATCTTTTAGTAAATTAAATCATTTAATTTTTGGAATGGAAGATGAATCGCAATAAAAATAGTAAATAGTTTATACTACACATATTTTATTTCCTTATAACAAATAAATCCTCCTCAATAATATAAATTTTTGTTAAGATTCTTCAATAAAAAGTTTGTTTTATTTATTATTTAATATTTCTATTATATTTATAAAAAATGAAAAAAGAATTAAGATTATAGTTTTTAAATGTAATATTCTAGCAATATAAACAAAATGTTTATAATAATCTAATTATTTATTTTTGTATTTATTTATTTTTAATCCAAAAGAATTGCACTCTATTTTTCTATTTTGCAAGGATTAAAAAATAAGAAAGTATTTACAGGAGAATTAAAAATCATATTTTTGAACCAAATTTAAATTACTATTTCTATTTTACTTAGCATTTTAAATGATGTTTTATTACGTGGATTTTATTTAAATTATTATTAACTTTTAAAATTATAAATAAAATGCTTAGTCACAACTAGTGCATTAAAATTATTTACCTTAGAAAACTTTTAAGATCAATCTAATGCAAAACAAGATAACTAAGTTCTATCTAAGTTTGGAATAGGAGTTGTTAAATATGAAATCTGCTCTAATCTACATTAATATAACTTTGCAAATATAATTACTTTTAAATATAATTCAAATATAAGAAAGAACTATAACATTAAAGCCAAATAATTTTAAGAAGAATAAACTGATATTTAGAGACTTTTTTATAATACCACTTCGATAGAATAAATGACTTTCAAACGATTTAGTTATATCAGGATCAAAAAATATTGAATAAAAGAGATTTATTATATATTCTAAAGATAAAATTGAGAATTATTAGATGTAATTTCAAAGATACTTTCATAAAACAAAATTAAATAAAAGAAACTTAATTTTATATATTATCTGGAATATACGACGATGACATAATTTAATGTGAAGTTTTTGATATAAATTTTAAAAGTTTTAGAAATATTTAGCCTATAATAAATCCAGTAAATCTATTTGGATGCGATTACAGTTATTAAAAAATTTATATTTTCGGAGGTTGAAGTAATAAAAAAGGAGGCCAAAATACAATATAGGTGTTCGATTAAAGAAGAAACGAATGAAAATTATGTAATTAAGTAATAACAAAAAAGGTATAAACTTCTGCTATTTTCATTCCTTAAATATAGTCTTATTTTATTTTCTCTAATCTAAATTCTATAGATACTTAGATATTCGATTTTAAAAAAATATAGGTTTAAGGTTAAAAATATCCAGTGAGTACTTATAGTGATTTTACTTAGCCAATATGAAGTGGAAATCAAGTTTATTAATACAGAAGTGATGATTAACTATTAAGTTATGATTTAAGAAGTGAAAAGTGGACTAAACTTTGAGAATGTTAAGTACATTTAGAGATTTTAATAAAGAATATATTTACTCTAAATATTTAAGAATAAGTTTTATCAAAATTATTTATATAAAAAGAGTAATTACTTCAAACTTGTTTGAATCTTCAATGTCTTTAGTTTAGTATTGATGAAACTAAGATTACTTTTCTTGATTTATTTCTTTAAGTCAAATCCCAACTATTTTCCATTGAATTCATTATTAACTTATTAGAAATAGGGAAATTCTTTGTTTTTACTTGGCTATTTTTTTCTTTAGAGTAAACTTTTACTTTTGTATTATATTAAAATATATCTTACTATTACTTTTATATTATTCTCTTTTATTTTTATTAAAATTGGTAGCAACTTAATACTTTATATTTGTCCACTTGTAGCTCGTCATATATTATTCTTCGATAGGAGCTAAAAATGGAGAAGAATATTGTCTTTCTAAGAAATAACAAAGAAAAACAAGAAAAGAAGTGACGAACGAGGAGCTAAAAAAGCAAAAACAGGATAGAGAATCTAGCTCGTCTTCAGAGGGAAAAGTAATGATTGATCCGAATGAACAATAAAACCCTGAAACCAAAAATAAACAATTTACTCCAAAGCGAAATCGAAAAAATGAAAGAAAAAATTGCAAAATATGAATAGATATTTTTTAATCAAGGAGAAAAAATCCGGGAGCTAATGAATTACATAGAAGACTAAAATAACGAACTGCTAATTCTCAAAAGTTAACGGATTAAAAACTCAGTAGTAACAGAAAATAAACTTTATGAAATGTCGTAAACTAACTTCAATTAATCACAAAGAATGATAATAGAAGAAGATTAGCACAAAATACAACATTAAGAAAAGTAAAATTAAGAAAAAAATGATGCAAACATAAACAAAAAAATTGAGATGCTGGAGAAAAAAGTTTTTAAAAAATAGAAATTAGAAAAACGATATAAAAATTGTTGGTACTGCTAAACTGGATATGATTTACTAAGACATTGTAAGAAATGAAGATAACTCAAATACAATGAAGAATAAAGGACCTGAAGAAACTTAAACAAACTTTGGATTACTAAGTAAGGAATATATAAATAGAAACTATGAACAAGAAGCTAAGAGAATCCTTCGTGGTAGCCTTCCACTTTTAAAAAAAGGTCGTGGAAAACAACTACGGAAAAAAACTTGTCAGCAGAAACCTGATTGAAAAACCCAGGATATGCAAACTTTAATTTTACATTTAGTTAAAATAATAATAATAATATATATTATTATTAAATCGACATAATTGTTCGAAGGTGAACAACAAGGGACAGCTTCATCAGAGGTGGGGAATTTAAGTACCCATAATTGACACATGTCATCTTCTGCTTTGGTGATGCAATGAGACGCAACCCTGCATGTCCTTGAACCTCCAACAAGTATTAAAGATTACGAGTATTCTGAAATTATATCATTATTGAACATTTTTTACCATTACTGAATAATTATACCAGTATTGAACAAGGTTTATCAGTATCTGATAATTTTATCAGTAATAAACATTCTTGTCAGTATGAAACATTTTTTAAAGAGCTGCGTACCAACTAGAGTGGTACGTGCTTTATAATCTAAGTTTTTTTTATAATAAGGATATAAATTCTTCATTGTAAAACTTTTGATATAATAATTTATACTTTGATTTAAAAATAAAAAGATATAAAATAATTAAATTATAAAAGCTTGTACACTGTACTATTTAAAATTAGTTTTATTTCTGTCTTGTTTTAAGATAAAAATTGAACTTTCAAATAAATGTTTTAGAAATAAGATATTTATAAGTATACTTAATAAATAATTTGATTGTTTAATTGTATCTAAATTAAGTAAGGGAAATTATTAAGTGGAGTTATTTTAATTAAATAGTGAATTGAAGTAAGTTATAAAAATAAAAATGTAGAAAAAAGAAAAGTAATGTACTAAAAGTATTTTTTTAAGAAAACTTCCTTAGAGCAAAAAACCACATCCTAGGGAAAATATCTCTTCTTCATTTTAAGTATGAAATTCTGACCAATTTATGTTACTAAAAACTTATAAATTAGATCAGTTATGACCAAAGTAAAGGTATTTCTTTAATACTTTTAGACTAAGTCATCACTGGTCACGCCTCAGATGCTTTATCGATAGTTATATCAAGTAACCTGAATTGAATTGTATCAGGTTCAGGATATTCTGAATATTTGATAAAGATCTGAAATTTCCACAATGGTTCTCTCTAAAGAATCTTAATGAGACATATTTCTTCAATTTACTCGGTAGTAATCTCCCCGGACTCTAGCTATATTATATCAGCATCTGCTGACGAAACCATAAAGATCTGAAATTTCCAAACTGGTCAACTTGTGCGAACTCTTTCTGGACATTCAAACAATGTTTTGCCGGTAATAGTATTTAAGAATAATAGATATATCATATCATGTTCTTGTGACAATTCAGTTAAGATATGGGACTTCTCAACTGTTTAGTGTATTCGTACTCTTCAAGATCATACAGATATTGTACGTAGTATTTAGTTAAGTGCTGATTCAAGTGTTTTATTTTCTGGTTCATATGACAGAGCAACCAAGATATGGAACTTTGATAAGGGCGAGTGTATACAAACTTTATAAGGGCATACAGAAGCAATATCTTCCAATATATTTGAGTGTTGACAATAGATAATGATATCGGGGAGGACTTGACAATATTGTGAGAAAGTGGAGGATTTCGAGATGAAGTTGAATAACTTTATTTAGACTTAATTTAATTTTAATTTTAATTTTAAAGATTATTGGTAAGGCAAAGTCATTTAAATGAATGCTTTAGGTGAGTTAACTATTTGCTGGTTTAAAGAGTGTTTACTAAATGTATATGATTTTTAGTAATTAAAAATTATATATTCTTTAAAGTAAAGATTATTATGTAGGTTATATTTAAAGGTTTTAAAATTTTGTGAAATGTGCACGTGATTTAAGAATGGTAATGTCTAACTTAATTATTAGTATTTAAAAATACATAATAAAAGGAATTTTCTTTTATTTCATCAAATTTTTCGATTGATTAAATTTAATGTTTCGTAAAATTCAAATTAAATAAAAGTTTTAAATTCCGTTAAAATTTTCAATTTTTTTGCGAAGTAGCTAAAATTTATTTGTACTGTCAAAGTAAAATTGTAATCTTATGTATCAACTAAAATTTGTTTATTAAGTGTTTCATTTTATTTTAGTTATTTTATTATAAATTAAATTTTTCTTTTAATTATTTCTAATTTAATTATTATTATTTGTTTTTTTTATTATTGTTATAATTATTAATATATTCATTTTTAAAATTGATTCTGGTTTCTAGTCGACCGAGTAGGCAATCCGGTGCAGTAATGTCTGCACTGCAAGTACTCTTCCAATAGATTGCCACCCACAAATAAGTAAGAAACGGGCTCATTGTATGATAAACCTTACTTGTTTGAGGGTTCTCTCTATCGGTACAAGAAGTCGATTAGAGCGAAGCGAAATTCAGATCTTGATTTTATGTGTCGCTATTCTGATCAGAAATTTAGAAAAAACAAAGGGATAACTGAGATCACAAATAATTATTATTTAAAAGAATTTAACCTAATTGCCACAAATATTGGAACGTTCTCTAACTCCAGCCTTTGGAAGAATTACAAGAATTTAAAGACTGAAGGCAATAATTTCGATTATAAAAACGGAGGGAAGAAGATAAGAATCAAAGAAACCAGATGAAGTTAGAAACAACTTTAGCGTATTATTAATAATTAAATTTGGTGTCTTTATTTTTTTCGTGGTGAATCAAACAACGGTTAGAACAACGCTAATTTAATTAATTAATTTTATAATTATTAAATTTTAATTTTTATGTTTAACATGTTACGTTTCAGATTAAACATTTTTTTCTGATAGTAAGTTTTTTTATCATTATCTTTCAATTTCAAAGCATATATTTCATGTAAATAAAAATCATTTGCTCAACGATTTATACTACCATAGATTTTTGGAAAGGAATAAAACAAAAGTTACTGATTATACTTTTGATAAAATAAACTTTTTTATTTAGAATTAAAATTTTTTAATTTTATAAGATTTATTTAATTGAAAAGGATCTCAAGAAAAAGGAGAGATAAGAAAGTAAATGATGAAATAGTGTAAAATAAATATTTATTTTTAGCTCCGAGTCTTACATTAACAGAAGATTTTCGCAATGGATAAATTAAAAAGGGATAGTGTTTTAAAAGATATGAAAAGCTTTTAAAAATTATTTTTAAGAAATAAAGATTAAAAAAAATGGCAATTTTAGGACTAACAAAACTAGTAAAAAAATAACTCAATAAGAGTGCTTAAAGCTTCCCTTTATAATAGGTATTGCGAGTTGTTAAAATAATTAATCTAAAAAGAGTTTAAAAATCTCTTTATAAAAATATTATCAATCAAATAGAAAAAATGAGCTATAATGCATCTAAATTTTAGGCCAATCTACATATAATCCAAGAAAATAGTTAATCAAGGATCTTAATAATATATCTAGCTTAACTATATAATATACAAATAAAAACTAATTAATCAAGTTTAAAAAAAACTTCTTTATTATAATAATAAGAAGAAAATTTTTTTTTTTAAAGATGAGTGAAAGTGTTTTGAAAAGAGCTTACTACGACTAATTTATCTGTTTTTTAGTTTGCGAAAAGATGTTAATTTAGAAGAGAAAATGAGTATTTAAGAAAAATTGCTTTATTAAGTATTTTTTCTCTTAAATTTTTTCTCATTTCGTAATATTAAAAAGAATAGTTTTAAAGATAAGCTTTCTGATTTAAGCAACTTGAATATGTTTATTATGTAAGTAGAAAATTAATTTTATTTATTAACCTTAAAATTTGAATTTTTAATGAGGACTATTTTATTAAAATTGGAAGCTTTTGAAAAAATTGATTGATTATCATATAAAAACATTGCTAGTAAACTATTTAATAATTTGAATATAGGCAAAATTATAAAAATATTTTCTTTCTTGTAAAATTGTCTTTTTAATTCCATCTAAAATAAGAATAAAATTATATTCTAATTTAAATAATGCAGATTAGCAAATGAAAGTGTAAACAATTAAGAAATCAATATAATTTTCATTTTATCAAAAAAGGTTAAAAAAGCTTTATATTTTGTATTAATTAAAATCATATACGAAGCGTAAGTAAAAAAATATTAGATTTATATCTATAAGCAATGTGAAATATTTCTTACAATTTAAAAAGAAAACATATATAACATGATAAAAAGCAAAGCTTTAAAAAGCCAATAAAGCTAACTCACATTTTCATAAATAACATTAAAAAAGAGCTATTTTCGCTCTATTCTAAATATTATACACTTAAATTATAATTTTTAATTTAAGCATTCTTTTAATAATTGTTTGATTTAATATACTATATAGTATTTTTTATATAAATACTATATATTCATAAACATAATAATATTTAAAATGCTTTATTTAAACTAAATTTTAAAAAGAAAAAACACTTATTTCAATTTAAAAGATTTTATCAAGAAATTTAATTAAAATATTTTCATATTCCTTTTCTTATTAAAAATACTCCTTTTTTTTTGCTCATTAATCTATTTGATTTATTTTATAAAGATTGTAATTATATTTATTTATAATGTCTGATATAAACTGAAAAGTTGCTAGATTATTTAAAGATAAAAACTTAACTCTTAAAAAATTGTTTTATAAGATAAACAGAGATAAGGTGAAATTATAGTTTTAATAAACAGATTTATAAAACAAAAAGAAATTTTATAAGAGATCAATTAAAGTTGTGCAAGAATTTAAGAGCAGAAATATTACAGTTAATATCTAAATATTGTAATCCAAAAACCATAGATGCAAAAAATGTTTGCTCAAATTAAACTAAAAATAAATTTATTATTTGGGTAAATTCATCTAGAAATAAGAAATATGGCATTGCTTTAACAGATTTATTGAAGAAATTTCATTTATCATCAAATTTTATATCTTTTTTCTTATTATTATATAAAATAAATAGGGAGACAATCCTCCAACTGAAACTGACTTAAAATCTGGTACCAGGAAGTACCCCAGAGGTGAAGAACCAGCCAAGAGAAGACAAGGTCGAAGAGGCACCAAGTAGCTTTAATGATGATGAAAGATGCCAGATACTAAGATCTCTTAGGGTAGCATTCCGATCGCGGCCCTATAAAAGACAAATTCCACAAGGGAATGCTAGTACTGTGGAAAGACTTCAGCAAGAATTTTTTTAATTTTAAAAATCTTTATTAAAGAGTTACGCTCCATAGAGGTGCTATGCGCTCTATAATCTCAATTATTTATTAAATAATAGTAAAATAAAAATTTGTTCTATGGAATTTAAAATGTTTTATATGATATGTATAGTTATAATAAAAATATGCACGATTTATTTAAAAAAGTATAATTTTAAGATAACAAAAGCTGAGGCTGAATCTCTGATAAAACTTTCTAGTCTTATGGATAAGGTCAAATTCTTATCTGCTACGAAAGTCTCTGATTAGAATAAATCTCAGTAAGTAAACAAAATCTATCAGATTATCCACGCTTGCTAGCAACTTGAAACTTGTTTGGCACATAGATATAGAACTCCCTGACCGAGCTTATTTAATTAAGCAACAGGATAACTACACTATGTGTATTAAGAGAGTGCTCTGGGTGAGAAATTTTAGTTTGTTTTTGATATTTAGAGTAAAATTATAGGATATTTATAGCATAAATAAAATAATTAGTTGTATAAAGTTAAAATGTTCTCTAATAACTTAAACAATAGAAATGTCTTATAAAATCAAATAAATAATGATAATTACGTTAACTATTTTTATACTAATAACTAGTTTATATCTCTATTATCAAATTAAAGAAATAAGTAAAAATAAATTTTTATTATCTTTTGATCTAGAATATTAAATTGCCTTTTTTATAATTTACGAATGAATTAAATAATTTAAAATATAGCATCAAATTTAAAATATATAATAGAGTATATTTTAGTGAATTAAATATAAATTTTGAAAGAGAAATCCCAAATTAAAAGTAGTAGTTAACCTCTACAACACATTTTCTATTTAATAAAGCAAATATATCCTCCTCATTATATAAGCTTTTACTTTAGATATATTTTTTCAATAGTAAAAAATGCTCAATTTACTATCTCACGAAATAAAAATAAAATAATAGGTAGGATTATGATTCTTGAATGTAGCATTCTATCCATAACAAGAGAAAAATAATGTTCCTAATAAATTTTTTATTAGTTTTATTATTTTTTTTATTTCTAATCTACCAAACATTTCAACAACATTTTTACTGTATTTAAAAAGGAAGAAAATTGCTTATATATGAAATAAAAAAGAAAATAATTAAAAAATGTGGGAGCTGAGAATGACCTTCGTGACTAACTTTCTGGTTTTATAGCTAGGAACAAGTTCCTTTCTTGTCGCTGAGAAAGTCCTTGGTCAGAGTCATTTTTTGAAGAGAATGTTGTCTTTGAGATTTTCCCTCTTGGTAGGGGCTTGAAGCCTGGCTGCTCATAGCGATGGAGCTCCCTAGTCAGCTGTGTCTGGAGCACAACAGGATATCCCCATTATTCCATAAAACGAGAGCGGTCGGGGTCGGGCAATCGGAAAGGAGTTTCCGGTCCAAAATATTTGGATTTGAAATTAATTAATTAATGAAATAAAAAAGAAATTTAAATTAACTTAAATAATTTTAAATTACAATTTCTATTTTTTCATATAAATGATGTGTTACTACTTGGATTTTATTTAAAATGATTATTAACTTTTAAAATTATAAATAAAATGCTAAGTGATAACTAATGCATTAAAATTCTTTACCTTAGAAAAATTTAAGATCAATCTAATATAAGCAAGATAACTAACTTCTATCTAAGTTTGGAATAGGAATTGTTAAATATGAAATCTGTTTCAAATCTACGCTATCTTTAGAACTTTAACGAGTATAATTACTTTTAAATGCAATTCAAGTATAAGAAAGAGCTATAATATTAAAACCAAACAATTTTAAGAAGAATAAACTAAAATTTAGAGTCTTTATAATCGAACTACTTAAATAGAATAAATGAATTCAAACGATTTTAGTTATATCTGGGAGCATATAGTATTGAAGTAAAAGAGATTTATTATATACTAAAAAGCTAAAATTGAAAAATATTAGATGCAATATCAAAGATACTTCCACAAAACTAAATTCAATAAGAGAAACTTAATTTATATATTATCTGGAATATACGACGACTATGATATATTTGAATGTGAAGTTTTTGATATAAATTTTAAAAGTTTTAGAAATATTTAGCCTATAATAAATCCAGTAAATCTATTTGGATGCGATTACAGTTATTAAAAAATTTGTATTTTCGGAGGTTGAAATAATAAAAAAGGAGGTTAAGATACAATATAAATATTCGATTAAAGAAGAAACGAATGAAATATATGCGATTAAGTAATAACAAGAAAGGTATAAACTTCTACTATTTTCATTCCATAAATAAAGTCTTATCTTATTTATTCTAATCTTAACTATATAGATATTTAAATATTCGATTTTAAAATAATAAAAGTTTAAGGGTAAAACTATCCAATAAAAAATTATAGTGATTTTACTTAGCCAGTGTGAAGTGGAAATCTAGTTTATTAATACAGAAGTGATGATTAACTATTAAGTTACGATATAAGAAGTGAAAAATGGATAAATCTTTGAGAAAATTAAATATATTTAGAACTTTAATAAAGAACATTATTAATCCTAAATTTAATTTAACTTTTATCGATTTATTTATATAAAAAATATAATAATTTATTAAGAGAAAAATATTCTTAAGAATAGTTATAATAAGATATAATAATAATAGTAAATTAACATGAGTCTTCTTTTAATTGGATCATAAAGATTTTAAACATAAAAAAATGTTAATATAAAAGCCTGAGTCTGATTTATCTTTGACAGGTTTGAATTGGAATTTTTGATTTCCATTTCATCTTCATAAGATTAATTATCAATTAATTAATCTGTTTCATCTTTGTTCCTTTTTTTTAACCAAATATCTTTTAACTAAAGTGAGTAAATAATTAGTCCTTAAATATCCATATATTTTCTTGAATTTAAGTATTGAGATATTAATTCTGATTATCATTTTTTTTTCATATTAGATGCCTCTAATAGTTCAAGGTTTTATTACTTTTTCAATACCAGTCACTCTTCTATGCAGACTGGCCTATAAGATATCAACGATATTTCCTCTTTTTGTGCTACTTAATTACTTTTGTCAAAGTAGTAGTCCACTTGCTAGAGTAAATACTAGAGTAGTGGATTTCGGTGTAAATTAGATTTCTTGGAAGCTTAAAATTGACTCCTCTTTGCCATTGTTCTATTGTCCTAATTACCTTCTACCCGAGTTATTTGTATAATAAGACAAGAGGTAGTTTTTCGTCCGAGGAAGCCATACTTAATAACTATATAAAAAATAAATTTATATGTGATACTTAATCTATAGTGATTTAATAAAACAGTGCAATCAGCATTTTATAGTTATGACTAATATTTTCTATTTCTAACTTCTTTAAAAATTATAAATATACTTTTAAGAAATTAATTCCATTTAAATTAAAAATTTAACAATCACAAGCTTCTTACTAGAAATTTCGGACAATATAATTTTAAAATAATTATAATATATAAAAGATAGTTACTAAATACTTTGAAATAAACTTATTTATATACTTCAAATAAAATTAAGAAAAATAAACATTTAATAATTTATAATTTATAAAATAAAAATCATATTTAAAGTAATCAAAAGATAATTAAAATAAGATTTTTAATTGTTATGAATATACATCTAATCTATAGGAATATTTATTCGATTATTAGATTTTAAAGGGAACGCGTCTGAAAGATTATACGGTCTTGGTAGGGGCTAGAAGTCTATTATTTTGATTTTCTTTCATTATTTATGGGTATCCCTGTTTACAGAGATTGATATCATCATATCTCCGCTATTTTCATTAAAAGAGTGTTCAGAGAAATAAATATAGCAAGAATTAGCTTTCCTCAAGCAATTAAAGTTAGTCATTATCATTATTATAAATCAATTTAATTTTTCTTAAAAAGGATATCAACAGTTTTAGTCTATTGAAAAAATTATCTATAAAATATTACGATATAGTTCCTTTGAAAGTTTCAAATACATTTTTTTAAGCTACTTCATAAACTTTTTCCTTAAAATTTTAGCTACTAATTTATTTAACCTATTTCAATTTTTTCCTAATAAATTGTCTTTTAATATTTGAAAGTACATTTTTATTTATTTTTAGTGTCTTTTCTTTCACTCATCTTTTATTTTTCATTTGTTCTATATAATTATTTTGAGGTAACTTATTTTTTTCAATATAATTAATCAATTAAATTTCACTATAATTTTTTTAATTAAAATTTTCTTTTTAGGCAATTCTTTATAGATCAAAATGTTCTCGTTTGATTCTGATTTAAATTATTTATCTTCTTTTAATCTTAGCTATTACTTTGCTTATACATCCAATTTTTGCTTTTTTCTAATAATATTTTGGTAAAGTTCTTGATATATAGGTATATTTATTTACTCTTAAGTTCTTACAAAATAAGTATTCATAGTTAGAATCCATAATTTCTCTGATTTTTTCTTCATTTTAAGGTTAATTAAGTCAATACTAGTCTTATATTTAATAAGTTTTATTTCCTTCAGTTTTTTGTAATGTTCTCTCTTACTGAGAATTAAAGTCTCAGATAATAACTTCGTACCATCATCCTTTTTTCTATTTGTATAATCTGCATTAATTTACATCTGCAAGATATCTTTATTAAATACTTATTTCTTTCTATCACTTAAAGAAATAACTTTTTTAGTCTAAAGGGAATACATCTGTACGATTATCCAGCTTTAATAAGAGCTTATTAACTATATTTATGGAATATGCATTCATTATTTATTGTGGAACCAGTATGAAGAGCCACATCAGTAAAATATCTCATTTATGCATATTAAGAAACTTTCAAAGAAAACAGCGCGGCGAGAACTTAGGTATCTCAAAAACTTTAAGTAAGAATCTATTATATAAAAAATGACAACTAAGAAGATAAACCTTTCTTAATGAAAGTCTTAAAAAATAAGAATATAAAACATTCAGATGTAGCGAAAATCTTAATAAGAAGAGCAAAATGAATCTTAGAGTTGTTTGAATAATTAGTACATTAAAGAATATAAAATCAATAATAAGAATTAAAATTGAAAAATATGAATAAATAATAGATAAATTAGGTGAATAGTTTAAACATTTATTTCCGTCTATAAAGGAGGTTATCAATAAGATTTAATCTCAAATGGAACAAATATAAAACTGAGATTAATTAACAACATAGCCAAATCAAATGTTTCCATTTTGATTTTCGATATCTAATATTAAATAAAAGAAATATAGGAAAAGCAGATAATATAATAGGAAACTATCCAAAGGACCTATGATAATAAGGATATGAATTTATGACATAGAATATAATTATTTTTAATGATGCATAAGAAAAAATACGTTACTATATATATTAGAAAAATAAATTGCAAAAATTGCCGTTTAGAAATTAAGATTACGAAAGAATAAAAAAAGTAATTAAATATTTATTTTAAATATAGCCAATTTATTCAGGCTTAATATGTAGGGAAAAAATTTTATGAAGACAAATTTAGCAAATTTTATACAACTTTTGATGAATTAGGCTCAGCTGTAAAGTCTATATTATAAATAAATATGGCAGATTAGTGAAGTACTAAACCTTCCTTTAGTTAAAGAGAAGACATTTTTAAGATTACTGGATGTATAAGACCCAACTTTTGAAAATATTTACTCCTTTCAACTTTAAATTTAATTAAGAAAATTGGCAATTATAAGGCTAATATAAAGTTTTCCTTGGCATATTATTCACATTTTCACCTAAAAATCCATAACTATATTTTAATAACTTAAGTTTAATATATCAGTTTTAGTAATTAGTTGTTTATTACTTTCTAATAAGTTTTATTTTTATTATATTAAAAAGTTGAAACCATGCAATATAAATTTTAATAAAAATAGCACCTAAGAAGTAATAGAATTAACCAACAAAATCTAATAACACATTAGCAGGATGTAGCCAATAATCCTCTACCTTCCTTTATATAGAGAATTAAGAATTAGTCAATGCTATTAAAGATCTTTATCAACGAACTAATGAATTATTAAACTCTATGGAAATTCTAAAATAGGGAAAATTTAACACTACGATAGAAATTAGCTTTAAACCTGTATTTACAACAAAATTTAGGGTAGAATTTTACAGACAGAACAACTAAGAGAAATTTAAAACTCGAAAATATGTAAACCAGAACAATCCTAAATACAAAATAAACCCAATGGAAATAGAATAACAAACTTGTATCAAAATATATACCCTATAGGAAAATAATGATGTGCTGATATTGCAAGCGTTCAGGACGTAGAGAAAGAAATTGGTAACAGTTTTAATAAAAAAAAAGAAACTAATATAAAATAAATGGTAAGATATATTTAGAATATACTGTACAAGCGAAGGTTTATTCTATCGGAAAAAATACTCCAACTAAACAAAGAAGCTCCAAATATACAGCATGTAATTAACGAATTAAATAAGAAATGAATGAGAATCGACCTATCAGAAACTCTCAGAAAAAACAAATTAAAATCCTCAGGACTTATGATAAACAAGATCCAAGCAAATATGAAGTATCTTTTATTTAAAATTAAACTCTTGATTTATGATTAACCAAATAAAGGTGAAATCACGTAAAATTTATTATTATTATTATTATTATTTATCTTTTAAAAATAGCCAATCTTAAACTTGTTAATCATTTATTTTATTTCTTCAATTCATTTCATTTTGCTTATTGTTAAATCGTTTTTTTCTTATTATTGAAAAATTTGAAATATTTTCGAAAAATAAGAATGATGACAGATTAGATTGATTTCTTCTTTAATAAGAACATTATGGTTTTAAAAAGTATAATTGAATTATTACTTATAAAATCTTTCATGCAGCATCCTAAATTGCTGATAACTTTCTTCATATTTTTCTCTTCAGCTCAGTTCTCTTCTTTCTGCTTTAGATTATATTTTTTTTAGCTTCTTTTATCATTTTCTCAAAATTAAATTATTTTCTTCCTTATTAATCTGATGTAAATTTTTTTTCATCTTGTGGACCTCGCTTCTTGTAGTATCAGCACTTTAAGATCATAGTTTATCTTATTTTGCATTCCCTGATTCCTTTCATAATTTATTCTTTATAATTTTTATTAAGTTTGTTGGATTAATGAGTATATTTGCCGATCAGAAGATTTACTTACGATATCTTATTTGAATCCATTTTTTTCCTGTTTCAGTTAATCAATAGCTAATTATAACATATACTTTGTTTGAAAATTCTTAGACTACTAGAGTTTAATTTCCGTTTTGTTGATGTTAAAGATAAATTTATAGTTCTTAATATATTTTATTAGTCTAGTTTGGAGATTTTCATTTTTAGGTGCCATTTTGTTTATATATAATAAGATGCAGATTTTGCAAGAGAAAAAGAAATAAACAAGGAAATACTATCAGTTTAAGATTAAGTGAGAATAGAAGAAAAAAGACTTTGAAGAAAACTGAGTAAAATATATGTACACAAAAAGGTTAAATTTATAGAAGAAATTACTATCAAAAAATGAATTTACATGAATCAATGACGGAAACAATCAATAGAATAACGAGGTAAATATTTAAAAGGATTTGCAGATAGAAGAGGAAGAAAAGTACCTTAATAATGGTAGCGCCACTATAATCCAACATTAGTTTTACTATATAATATAATATAATATAATAGAATAAAAAACTTATTTAGCAAATAATTTCCATTTGTAAACTGAAAAACTTACTCATATAATTTATATAAAAACCTCAATAATAATTGCGATATTAAAGTAATATCTTATCAAATTAAAATTGTGAAATAAAGCAGAAAAATAGGAAAAAATTAAGATTACACTTATTCTCTTCTGAAATAATTCAGTTTCTTTAGACATTTAGATAAAAATTAGACTTTTAATATGATAAAAAATTAATGATTAATTGTATAAAGCTCAAAGTATTTCTCTAAATAAATTTAAAAGCAGAAACTTTTATAGCATAAAGTATTTTAATTAATTTATTACTTATAAGCTTTGAATGCTTAAGAAAATCTAAACTTTCGCATTGCTACTTTCTCTGAACAGCCTCTAGACAAACACAATGTGGATATTTTGCTGATCATTTTCTAAAAAGTGACAGCATAAGTATTGAATGCATATTCTAAAATCATCGATTTATGTCTCCAAGGCCAGATAATCTCTAGATTCATTTACTTCAAGGTCTTATATCTAGCTATTTACCTTCAAAAAGATTATAAATTACAGCAAAATCTTTCTCCTGCAATTAAAAATTATAACTATTTTAGTTATATAGATTTATAAGTAAAGCTAAAAATCATTTATATTTAAATTTATAGTATTATTATATTTAATTTTAAATAGTTTTTTAATCTATTTTTAGTATTTTTATCCCTCAAACTATCACTTACTTTTGAGATTTGACATATTTATTTTTAATGTTTCCAAGCCGGGAAATCGAACCCCGCTTAAATGTAACTTACTATTAACCTATAAAATAATCAGATTATAAGAACGAAGCACCTTAATTGTATGCAGTTATTTTAATTAAAGTTTTTAAAGATTAAAAACGTTCAAAAAATCTCCATTAGTGCTCGAATTCCCTTGAAAGTTCAGTCTTCTATAAGACCGTGACAGAATGCCACCCTAAGAAACCTTATCATCATGCATCTTTTATAATAACTCTATTTGATGCCTCCAATATTGTCCTTTTTAGCTCTTGTCAGTATTTTTACTTTTTTCTTCGGTACATCTTTCCCCAACCTATGATGAAGAAAGTTTTCTCCTAGGCATTCAGAGGTTCTCCAGCTTGTCAAATCTTCCTTCTCTTGTTATTTGATTTCTCTTTTCTACGATTTATTCTCCCTCCGCGCTCATTTTTTAGTTGCTTTTCTGGACCTCTAAGCAGCATCCGAAGGAAAGGGCTTTCCACACTATTAAAATATTAATATAATAATTTATCTTTTATTCATTTAAATAATGTATTATTAAATATAAATTATTAATCAAAAGTCAGAATAGGCAATAAGATTCTACAGCAGATGCAACTATTTTCTTATAGCATTAGCTCTCCCTAAACAAATTTAACTTTTAATTTAGAAACTATTTAATAGTAAATTCATTTCTTTATTTCATTTGAATATTAGGATATTTCTCTTTAAGAATAATAAGTATAAACTAAGTTTAAATTACTGCTTCTATTTTGCATAGCAATATAAATGATGTATTATTACTTGGATTTTATTTTAAATTATTATTTACTTTTAAAATTATAAATAAAATGCTTAGTCACAACTAGTGCATTAAAATTCTTTACCTTAGAAAACTTTTAAGATCAATCTAATGCAAACAAGATATCTAAGTTCTATCTAAGTTTGGAATTTGAATATTAAATATGAAATCTGTTCAAACCTACGATAATATAAATTTGCAAATATAATTACTTTTAACTATAATTCAAATATAGAAGAACTATAACATTAAAGCCAAACAGATCTAAGAAGAGAAAATTGATGTACAAAGCATTTATTATCATACCACTTCAATTGAATAAATAACCTCAAATACTATAATCATATCTGGATCATAAAAAATAGACTAAAAGAGATTTGATATATATTCCAAAGATAAAATTGAAAAATATTAGATGTAGTATCAAAGATACTTCCACAAAACTAAATACAATAAGAAGAAACTTAATTTACATATTATCAGGAAGATACGACTACGATATAATCGAGTGCGAAGTTTTCGATATAAGCAGTAAAAGTTTTTAGAAACATTTAATCAATTCAAAACCCAGTAAATCGTTTTGGATGCGGTTTAAGCTATTAAAAAATTTATATTTTTGGAGGTTGAAGTTTTAAAAAAAAAGGCCCAAAATACAATATAGATATTTGATTAAAGAAGAAACGAATGGAATATATGTGATCAAGTAATAACAAGAAAGGTAGCGACTTCAGCTATTTTTATTCCTTAAATATAGTCTTATCTTATTTATTCTAATCTTACTCCTATAGAAACTTAGATATTCGATTTTAAAAACAATAAAAAGTTTAAGGTTAAAAATATCCAACAAGTAGTTGTAGTGATTTTACTTAGCCAGTGTGAAGTGGGAATCTAGTTTAATTAATACAGAAGTGATGATTAACTATTAAGTTTCAATTTAAGAAGCGAAAAGTGGATTAAATCTCTGATGAAAGTTAAATATTTTTAGGAATTTTATAAAGAACCATTATTATCTAAATTTTAAATTTAAATATTATAAAAATTATTTAATAAAGAAAGGGGTTAAAATTCTTTAAGGAAAAAATTTCATTAAAAATGATATAATTATTAATAATAATATTTTAACGTAGCTTCGCCTTTGTTTGGTTTACCACGAATTAGAGTTTATAGAGATTAATATAAAGCTATAGGTCTCGAATTTATATTCTTCTGGATTTTTTGGATCATAATCCTTATAACTTCCTTTTTTTCTCTTCTTGCTTGTAATGTCCAATCCTATTTGTCATCTTTCGTGTTGTCTCAAGGCATCTTAGATTTTTGGGATTCTAAGAATGGTTAAAATATTATTATTATTATTATTATTATTTATACTAAATGTAAAATAAAGATTTGCGTATCCTGGGTTTCAATCAAGTATCAGCGGACAAATTTTTTAGTGGCTGTATTCCACGACCTTTTATAATTGGATAGTTACCACAAAGGAACCTCTTAGTTTCTTACGAGTAATTTTTATTTATAAACGCTTCATTCAGTATTCAAAACTTATTTAGATTTTCTCAGGTTCTTCGCTCTTTATTGTACTTAAGTAGCCTTCATTTTTTTAATATCTTAGTAGGTGAGATTTAGATTAACAGTACCAACAATTTTTATATTGCTTCTCAACTTTCCTTCTTTGGATAAATCTTTCTTTCTAAAATTTCAATTCTTTTGCTTAGGTTTGCATCGATTTGTTCTTAAAGCTTTTGTTAATGTTGATATTCTTCTATAATCATTCTTAGTGATTATTTGAAATTGAATTTAGAATTTTCGTAAAGTTAATTTTCTGTTATTAAATTGTTTTTATCAGTTTAACGTTTAAGAATTAACAATTTGTTATTTTTGATCTTCTATACAGTTCATTAGCTCCCGGATTTTTCTTCTTGCTTAAAGAAAGTTTCTTCATATTTTGCAATTTATTTTAAATTTAATTTTAGAGTAATTTGTTATTTTACATTCCAGGATTAACTTATTCGATAAAACCAACCATTACTTTGTCCTCTGAAGATGAGTTAGACTCTCGATTCTGTCTTTGCTTTTAGCTTCTGGTTAGTCGTTTGTTTCTTGCTTTTCTTTTTTAATAATTAGAAAGACAGATATTCTACTCCATTTTCCTTTAGGGTTAAAATATTATTTTCTTGTAAATTTTTCTGCTTGGCTTGAACTAGATCTTGAATAGGTCTTAGATTCCTCTTTCTGTTACTTAAAAATGAATCTATAACACTAAATTATTTTGATATATTTCTATTAATAAAACTTGAACACAAAATCCTTATAGGCCCATAATCCTGCAATAATATTGAACTTATTTTAAAAATGGAAATACTAGAGCAGGAAAAGTATGCTTATTAGTCAAAAGATAGCTTTACTTTTGTCAAAACTATATTTATTTTTTCAAATCTTCCTGGATATTTTAATGTATAAGTGTTGAGAAATTAACAATTGCATCATGCTATTTGTCCAAAAATGAAAAATTAAATATAAGTAAGAGTATTGCATATGAATATCTAAACAATATCATAAATTAAATAATCAAAATCCTACTATTCTCTGTGGCGAATTTAATGCTTTAATTCCTAATTATGTCAATAATTAATTACGAATCAATGATAATACCTAAAGGCTAATGTATTTGATAGAAGCAAATGATTATTAGTTTTTAATGATTAGTAAGCCAATATTTTTATTCATAGGGTAAATAATTAAAAATATTGTAATTACTATTTCTTAGTAGCATAACATTTAAAATTTGATGACCTCACTTATTTTAGGCTATGCTAGATTAATGTCTACACTCTGATCATCTTCCTTCAAGTATTACTATGAAATTAGATTTAAAAACATTTGATTAATAATAGGAGCAGCAATGCTGTTTAAAATTTAAAATTTTAGGATCTAAATACAAAAAAATACTACTAAAGTCTATTTATAGGATAATATTAGTAGTTTTAATTGATTATCAAGATTATTTTGAGAGTTAGTATAATTTTATTAAAGACTTAATTACTTATAATACTGAGATTGCTATTGGATTGCAAAATTAAAAAAGTAATTATTATAAATTTCCAAGCTATAAAACTTAATTATTTCATCTAAGTTAAAAAAGACAATATTTCATATTAGAATAGCTTGTTTTTGTATGGAAGGATAATTAAAAGGTTAGCAAGCTATTCTAATTAAAAATAAATCCTATAGGCATTATTTATACTAAATTTGAAAATGAAAACAATAAAAAGCTAAGAAAAAGTATATAATAAACCAAAAAATTTGTAATTAAATAAATTATAATTAATACTAGCAGTAACTATTTATTAACAGTTTAGAAGTTCAAGTTTTTAATAAGCATTCAAATCTTAGTTAAGAAGAAATAGAATTTTTCAATAATAGAATGATGGAATATGGAAAAAATGAATCTTTTATCAAAAGATAGGAGTTGAGTCATCTTTAAAAATTAATTCTTTTTCTGGAGATTGGAATTAAAAAAATAATTCTCTTAATTAGCAAAAAAAAAACTCTAAGGATATGATAGTCTTAAAGCTGAACTTAAAATCTTGATAGTAAGAATTATATAAAATAATTGGTTGCTTTATTAATAATATGTTTAGAACATTTAATATACAAAAAGACTTGAAAAAAGTTAATATTCTTCCTATTTTCAAATAAGGAAGCAAAAATATTTGAAGTAATTGCTATC
>CAMPDV010004306.1:0-32109 GCA_946699065.1 Loxodes magnus | reverse complement strand
ACTTTACTTCTTCACTTTTCTAAATACTTATTGCTTCTCAAAGTATACTACTTAAAACTGAAATTATTTCTTCTTTTCTTACTTCACTTCTTCACTTTTCTAAATACTTATTACTTCTCAAAGCACACTAATTAAAACTGAAACTCTTACTTCTTTTCTTAATTTACATTTTCACTTTTCTAAATACTTATTACTTCTCAAAGAATACTCTTTAAAACTGAAATTCTATCTTCTTTTCCTACTTTACTTCTTCACTTTTCTAAATACTTATTACTTCTCAAAGCATACTCCTTAAAACTGAAATTCCATCTTCTTTTCTTACTTTACTTATTCACTTTTCTAAATACTTAATACTTCTCAAAGCATACTACTTAAAACTGAAAATCTATCTTCTTTTCTTACTTTACTTCTTCACTTTTCTAAATACTTAATACTTCTCAAAGCATACTACTTAAAACTGAAATTCTATCTTCTTTTCTTACTTTACTTCTTCACTTTTCTAAATACTTAATACTTCTCAAAGCATACTACTTAAAACTGAAATTCTATCTTCTTTTCTTACTTTACTTCTTCACTTTTCTAAATACTTATTACTTCTCAAAGCATACTCTTTAAAACTGAAACTCTTTCTTCTTTTCTTACTTTACTTCTTCACTTTTCTAAATACTTATTACTTTTCAAAACATACTACTTAAAACTGAAATTATTTCTTCTTTTCTTACTTTACTTCTTCACTTTTCTAAATACTTATTACTTCTCAAAGCATACTCCTTAAAACTGAAATTCCATCTTCTTTTCTTACTTTACTTATTCACTATTCTAAATACTTATTACTTCTCAAATCATACTCCTTAAAACTGAAATTCTATCTTCTTTTCTTACTTTACTTCTTCACTTTTCTAAATACTTATTACTTCTCAAATCATACTCCTTAAAACTGAAATTCTATCTTTTTTTCTTACTTTACTTATTCACTTTTCTAAATACTTATTACTTCTCAAAGCATAATCCTTAAAACTGAAATTCTATCATCTTTTCCTACTTTACTTCTTCACTTTTCTAAATACTTATTACTTCTCAAAGCATACTCTTTAAAACTGAAACTCTTTCTTCTTTTCTTACTTTACTTCTTCACTTTTCTAAATACTTAATACTTCTCAAAGCATACTACTTAAAACTGAAATTCTATCTTCTTTTCTTACTTTACTTCTTCACTTTTCTAAATACTTATTACTTCTCAAATCATACTCCATAAAACTGAAATTATTTCTTCTTTTCTTACTTTACTTCTTCACTTTTCTAAATACTTATTGCTTCTCAAAGTATACTCTTTAAAACTGAAATTCCATCTTCTTTTCTTACTTTACTTATTCACTATTCTAAATACTTATTACTTCTCAAAGCATACTCCTTAAAACTGAAATTCTATCTTCTTTTCTTACTTTACTTCTTCACTTTTCTAAATACTTATTACTTCTCAAAGAAAACTCCTTAAACTGAAATTCTATCTTTTTTTCTTACTTTACTTATTCACTTTTCTAAATACTTATTACTTCTCAAAGCATACTCTTTAAAACTGAAATTCTATCTTCTTTTCTTACTTTACTTCTTCACTTTTCTAAATACTTAATACTTCTCAAAGCATACTACTTAAAACTGAAATTCCATCTTCTTTTCTTACTTTACTTATTCACTATTCTAAATACTTATTGCTTCTCAAAGTATACTCTTTAAAACTGAAATTATTTCTTCTTTTCTTACTTTACTTATTCACTTTTCTAAATACTTATTACTTCTCAAAGCACACTAATTAAAACTGAAATTCTATCTTCTTTTCTTACTTTACTTCTTCACTTTTCTAAATACTTATTACTTCTCAAAGAAAACTCCTTAAACTGAAATTCTATCTTTTTTTCTTACTTTACTTCTTCACTTTTCTAAATACTTATTACTTCTCAAAGCATACTCTTTAAAACTGAAATTCTATCTTCTTTTCTTACTTTACTTCTTCACTTTTCTAAATACTTAATACTTCTCAAAGCATACTACTTAAAACTGAAATTCCATCTTCTTTTCTTACTTTACTTATTCACTATTCTAAATACTTATTGCTTCTCAAAGTATACTCTTTAAAACTGAAATTATTTCTTCTTTTCTTACTTTACTTATTCACTTTTCTAAATACTTATTACTTCTCAAAGCACACTAATTAAAACTGAAATTCTATCTTCTTTTCTTACTTTACTTCTTCACTTTTCTAAATACTTATTACTTCTCAAAGAAAACTCCTTAAACTGAAATTCTATCTTTTTTTCTTACTTTACTTCTTCACTTTTCTAAATACTTATTACTTCTCAAAGCATACTCTTTAAAACTGAAATTCTATCTTCTTTTCTTACTTTACTTCTTCACTTTTCTAAATACTTATTACTTCTCAAAGCATACTCTTTAAAACTGAAATTCTATCTTCTTTTCTTACTTTACTTCTTCACTTTTCTAAATACTTATTACTTTTCAAAACATACTACTTAAAACTGAAATTATTTCTTCTTTTCTTATTTACATTTTCACTTTTCTAAATACTTATTACTTCTAAAAGTAATCTCCTTAAAACTGAAATTCTATCTTCTTTTCTTACTTTACTTCTTCACTTTTCTAAATACTTATTACTTTTCAAAACATACTACTTAAAACTGAAATTATTTCTTCTTTTCTTACTTTACATTTTCACTTTTCTAAATACTTATTACTTCTAAAAGTAATCTCCTTAAAACTGAAATTCCATCTTCTTTTCTTACTTTACTTATTCACTATTCTAAATACTTATTACTTCTCAAAGCATACTCTTTAAAACTGAAATTCTATCTTCTTTTCTTACTTTACTTCTTCACTTTTCTAAATACTTAATACTTCTCAAATCATACGACTTAAAACTGAAATTCTATCTTCTTTTCTTACTTTACTTCTTCACTTTTCTAATTACTTATTACTTCTCAAAGCATACTCTTTAAAACTGAAATTCTTTCTTCTTTTCTTACTTTACTTATTCACTTTTCTAAATACTTATTACTTCTCAAAGCATACTCCTTAAAACTGAAGCTCTATCTTCTTTTCTTACTTTACTTCTTCACTTATCTAATTACTTAATACTTCTCAAAGCATACTACTTAAAACTGAAATTCTATCTTCTTTTCTTACTCTACTTATTCACTAACATAAATAATTAATACTTCTCAAAGCATAATACTTAAAACTGAAATTCTATCTTCTTTTTTTATCTCACTTTTTTATTTTTATAAATACTTATTACATCTCAAAGCATACTCCTTAAAACTGAAATTCTATCTTCTTTTCTTACTTCTCTTCTTCACTTTTCTAAATACTTATTTCTTCTCAAAGCATACTACTTAAAACTGAAATTCTATCTTCTTTTCTTACTTTACTTCTTCACTTTTCTAAATACTTATTACTTCTCAAAGCATACTCCTTAAAACTGAAATTCTATCTTCTTTTCTTACTTTACTTCTTCAGTAAGATAAATAATTAATACTTTTCAAAGCATAATACTTAAAACTGAAATTCTATCTTCTTTTCTTACTTTACTTCTTCACTTTTCTAAATACTTATTACTTCTCAAATCATACTCCATAAAACTGAAATTATTTCTTCTTTTCTTACTTTACTTCTTCACTTTTCTAAATACTTATTGCTTCTCAAAGTATACTCTTTAAAACTGAAATTCCATCTTCTTTTCTTACTTTACTTATTCACTATTCTAAATACTTAATACTTCTCAAATCATACGACTTAAAACTGAAATTCTATCTTCTTTTCTTACTTTACTTATTCACTTTTCTAAATACTTATTACTTCTCAAAGCATAATCCTTAAAACTGAAATTCTATCATCTTTTCCTACTTTACTTCTTCACTTTTCTAAATACTTATTACTTCTCAAAGCATACTCCTTAAAACTGAAATTCTATCTTCTTTTCTTACTTTACTTATTCACTTTTCTAAATACTTATTACTTCTCAAAGTATTCTCTTAAAACTGAAATTCTATCTTCTTTTCTTACTTTACTTCTTCACTTTTCTTAATAGTTATCACTTCTCAAAGAATACGACTTAAAACTGAAATTCTATCTTCTTTTCTTACTTTACTTCTTCACTTTTCTAAATACTTATTACTTCTCAAAGCACACTAATTAAAACTGAAATTCTATCTTCTTTTCTTACTTTACTTCTTCACTTTTCTAAATACTTATTACTTTTCAAAACATACTACTTAAAACTGAAATTATTTCTTTTTTTCTTACTTTACTTCTTCACTTTTCTAAATACTTATTACTTCTCAAAGCATACTCTTTAAAACTGAAATTCTATCTTCTTTTCTTACTTTACTTCTTCACTTTTCTAAATACTTATTACTTCTCAAAGCATACTCTTTAAAACTGAAATTCTATCTTCTTTTCTTACTTTACTTCTTCACTTTTCTAAATACTTATTACTTTTCAAAACATACTACTTAAAACTGAAATTATTTCTTCTTTTCTTACTTCACTTCTTCACTTTTCTAAATACTTATTACTTCTCAAAGAAAACTCCTTAAACTGAAATTCTATCTTCTTTTCTTACTTTACTTCTTCACTTTTCTTAATAGTTATCACTTCTCAAAGAATACGACTTAAAACTGAAATTCTATCTTCTTTTCTTACTTTACTTATTCACTTTTCTAAATACTTATTACTTCTCAAAGCATACTCTTTAAAACTGAAACTCTATCTTCTTTTCTTACTTTTCATTTTCACTTTTCTAAATACTTATTACTTCTAAAAGTATTCTCCTTAAAACTGAAATTCTTTCTTCTTTTCTTACTTTACTTATTCACTTTTCTAAATACTTATTACTTCTCAAAGCACACTAATTAAAACTGAAACTCTTACTTCTTTTCTTACTTTACATTTTCACTTTTCTAAATACTTATTACTTTTCAAATCATATGACTTAAAACTGAAATTCTATCTTCTTTTCTTACTTTACTTCTTCACTTTTCTAAATACTTAATACTTCTCAAAGCATACTACTTAAAACTGAAATTCTATCTTCTTTTCTTACTTTACTTCTTCACTTTTCTAAATACTTATTGCTTCTCAAAGCATACTACTTAAAACTGAAATTCTATCTTCTTTTCTTACTTTACTTCTTCACTTATCTAAATACTTATTACTTCTCAAATCATACTCCTTAAAACTGAAATTCTATCTTCTTTTCTTACTTTACTTATTCACTTTTCTAAATACTTATTACTTCTCAAAGCATAATCCTTAAAACTGAAATTCTATCATCTTTTCCTACTTTACTTCTTCACTTTTCTAAATACTTATTACTTCTCAAAGCATACTCCTTAAAACTGAAATTCTATCTTCTTTTCTTACTTTACTTATTCACTTTTCTAAATACTTAATACTTCTCAAAGCATACTACTTAAAACTGAAATTCTATCTTCTTTTCTTACTTTACTTCTTCACTTTTCTAAATACTTAATACTTCTCAAAGCATACTACTTAAAACTGAAATTCTATCTTCTTTTCTTACTTCACTTCTTCACTTTTCTAAATACTTATTACTTCTCAAAGTATTCTCCTTAAAACTGAAATTCTTTCTTCTTTTCTTACTTTACTTATTCACTTTTCTAAATACTTATTACTTCTCAAAGCATACTCCTTAAAACTGAAGCTCTATCTTCTTTTCTTACTTTACTTCTTCACTTATCTAAATACTTATTACTTCTCAAAGCATAATCCTTAAAACTGAAGCTCTATCTTCTTTTCTTACTTTACTTCTTCACTTATCTAAATACTTATTACTTCTCAAAGTATTCTCTTAAAACTGAAAATCTATCTTCTTTTCTTACTTTACTTATTCACTTTTCTAAATACTTATTACTTCTCAAAGTATTCTCTTAAAACTGAAATTCTATCTTCTTTTCTTACTTTACTTCTTCACTTTTCTAAATACTTATTACTTCTCAAAGCATAATCCTTAAAACTGAAATTCTATCATCTTTTCCTACTTTACTTCTTCACTTTTCTAAATACTTATTACTTCTCAAAGCATACTCCTTAAAACTGAAATTCCATCTTCTTTTCTTACTTTACTTATTCACTTTTCTAAATACTTATTACTTCTCAAAGCATAATCCTTAAAACTGAAATTCTATCTTCTTTTCTTACTTTACTTCTTCACTTTTCTAAATACTTATTACTTCTCAAAGCATACTCTTTAAAACTGAAATTCTATCTTCTTTTCTTACTTTACTTCTTCACTTTTCTAAATACTTATGACTTCTCAAAGTATTCTCTTAAAACTGAAATTCTATCTTCTTTTCTTACTTTACTTCTTCACTTTTCTAAATACTTATTGCTTCTCAAAGTATACTCTTTAAAACTGAAATTCTATCTTCTTTTCTTACTTTCTTCTTCACTTATCTAAATACTTATGACTTCTAAAAGCATACTCCTTAAAACTGAAATTCCATCTTCTTTTCTTACTTTACTTATTCACTTTTCTAAATACTTATTACTTCTCAAAGAATACGACTTAAAACTGAAATTCTATCTTCTTTTCTTACTTTACTTCTTCACTTTTCTAAATATTTATTACTTCTAAAAGTATTCTCCTTAAAACTGAAATTCTTTCTTCTTTTCTTACTTTACTTATTCTCTTTTCTAAATACTTATTACTTCTAAAAGTATTCTCCTTAAAACTGAAATTCTATCTTCTTTTCTTACTTTACTTATTCACTTTTCTAAATACTTATTACTTCTCAAAGAATACTCCTTAAAACTGAAATTCCATCTTCTTTTCTTACTTTACTTATTCACTATTCTAAATACTTATTACTTCTCAAATCATACTCCTTAAAACTGAAATTCTATCTTCTTTTCTTACTTTACTTATTCACTTTTCTAAATACTTATTACTTCTCAAAGTATTCTCTTAAAACTGAAATTCTATCGTCTTTTCCTACTTTACTTCTTCACTTTTCTAAATACTTATTACTTCTCAAAGCATACTCCTTAAAACTGAAATTCTATCTTCTTTTCTTACTTTACTTCTTCACTTTTCTAAATACTTAATACTTCTCAAAGCATACTACTTAAAACTGAAATTCTATCTTCTTTTCTTACTTTACTTCTTCACTTATCTAAATACTTATTACTTCTCAAAGCATAATCCTTAAAACTGAAGCTCTATCTTCTTTTCTTACTTTACTTATTCACTTTTCTAAATACTTATTACTTCTCAAAGTATTCTCTTAAAACTGAAATTCCATCTTCTTTTCCTACTTTACTTCTTCACTTTTCTAAATACTTATTACTTCTCAAAGCATACTCCTTAAAACTGAAATTCTATCTTCTTTTCTTACTTTACTTCTTCACTTTTCTAAATACTTATTACTTCTCAAAGCATAATCCTCAAAACTGAAATTCTATCTTCTTTTCTTACTTTACTTATTCACTTTTCTAAATACTTATTACTTCTCAAAGCATACTCCTTAAAACTGAAATTCTATCTTCTTTTCTTACTTTACTTCTTCACTTTTATAAATACTTATTACTTCTCAAAGCATACGACTTAAAACTGAAACTCTATCTTCTTTTCTTACTTTACTTATTCACTTTTCTTAATACTTATTACTTCTCAAAGAATGCGACTTAAAACTGAAACTCTTTCTTCTTTTCTTACTTTACTTCTTCACTTTTCTAAATACTTATGACTTCTAAAAGCATACTCCTTAAAACTGAAATTCTATCTTCTTTTCTTACTTTGCTTATTCACTTATCTAATTACTTAATACTTCTCAAATCATACGACTTAAAACTGAAATTCTATCTTCTTTTCTTACTTCACTTCTTCACTTTTCTAAATACTTATTGCTTCTCAAAGTATACTCTTTAAAACTGAAATTCTTTCTTCTTTTCTTACTTTACTTATTCACTTTTCTAAATACTTATTACTTCTCAAAGCATACTCCTTAAAACTGAAATTCCATCTTCTTTTCTTACTTTACTTATTCACTTTTCTAAATACTTATTACTTCTCAAAGTATTCTCCTTAAAACTGAAATTCTTTCTTCTTTTCTTACTTTACTTATTCACTTTTCTAAATACTTATTACTTCTCAAAGCATACTCCTTAAAACTGAAGCTCTATCTTCTTTTCTTACTTTACTTATTCACTTATCTAAATACTTATTACTTCTCAAAGTATTCTCTTAAAACTGAAATTCTATCTTCTTTTCTTACTTTACTTATTCACTTTTCTAAATACTTATTACTTCTCAAAGCATAATCCTTAAAACTGAAATTCTATCATCTTTTCCTACTTTACTTCTTCACTTTTCTAAATACTTAATACTTCTCAAAGTATTCTCCTTAAAACTGAAATTCCATCTTCTTCTCTTACTTTACTTCTTCACTTTTCTAAATACTTATTACTTCTCAAAGCATACTCCTTAAAACTGAAATTCCATCTTCTTTTCTTACTTTACTTATTCACTTTTCTAAATACTTATTACTTCTCAAATCATACTCCTTAAAACTGAAATTATTTCTTCTTTTCTTACTTTACATTTTCACTTTTCTAAATACTTATTACTTCTAAAAGTAATCTCCTTAAAACTGAAATTCCATCTTCTTTTCTTACTTTACTTATTCACTATTCTAAATACTTATTACTTCTCAAAGCATACTCTTTAAAACTGAAATTCTATCTTCTTTTCTTACTTTACTTCTTCACTTATCTAATTACTTAATACTTCTCAAATCATACGACTTAAAACTGAAATTCTATCTTCTTTTCTTACTTTACTTCTTCACTTTTCTAAATACTTATTACTTCTAAAAGTATTCTCCTTAAAACTGAAATTCTTTCTTCTTTTCTTACTTTACTTATTCACTTTTCTAAATACTTATTACTTCTCAAAGCATACTCCTTAAAACTGAAGCTCTATCTTCTTTTCTTACTTTACTTCTTCACTTATCTAAATACTTATTACTTCTCAAAGTATTCTCTTAAAACTGAAATTCTATCTTCTTTTCTTACTTTACTTATTCACTTTTCTAAATACTTATTACTTCTAAAAGTATTCTCTTAAAACTGAAATTCTATCTTCTTTTCTTACTTTACTTATTCACTTTTCTAAATACTTAATACTTTTCAAAACATACTACTTAAAACTGAAATTATTTCTTCTTTTCTTACTTTACATTTTCACTTTTCTAAATACTTATTACTTCTCAAAGTATTCTCCTTAAAACTGAAATTCTATCTTCTTTTCTTACTTTACTTCTTCACTTTTCTAAATACTTATTACTTCTCAAAGCATACTCTTTAAAACTGAAGCTCTATCTTCTTTTCTTACTTTACTTATTCAATTTTCTAAATACTTATTACTTCTCAAAGCATAATACTTAAAACTGAAATTCTATCTTCTTTTCTTACTTTACTTATTCACTTTTCTAAATACTTATTACTTCTCAAAGTATTCTCCTTAAAACTGAAATTATTTCTTCTTTTCTTACTTTACTTATTCACTTATCTAAATACTTATTACTTCTCAAAGTATTCTCTTAAAACTGAAATTCTATCTTCTTTTCTTACTTTACTTATTCACTTTTCTAAATACTTATTACTTCTCAAAGCATAATCCTTAAAACTGAAATTCTTTCTTCTTTTCTTACTTTACTTATTCACTTTTCTAAATACTTATTACTTCTCAAAGCATACTCCTTAAAACTGAAGCTCTATCTTCTTTTCTTACTTTACTTCTTCACTTATCTAAATACTTATTACTTCTCAAAGCATAATCCTTAAAACTGAAGCTCTATCTTCTTTTCTTACTTTACTTCTTCACTTATCTAAATACTTATTACTTCTCAAATCATACTCCTTAAAACTGAAATTATTTCTTCTTTTCTTACTTTACATTTTCACTTTTCTAAATACTTATTACTTCTAAAAGTAATCTCCTTAAAACTGAAATTCCATCTTCTTTTCTTACTTTACTTATTCACTATTCTAAATACTTATTACTTCTCAAAGCATACTCTTTAAAACTGAAATTCTATCTTCTTTTCTTACTTTACTTCTTCACTTATCTAATTACTTAATACTTCTCAAATCATACGACTTAAAACTGAAATTCTATCTTCTTTTCTTACTTTACTTCTTCACTTTTCTAAATACTTATTACTTCTAAAAGTATTCTCCTTAAAACTGAAATTCTTTCTTCTTTTCTTACTTTACTTATTCACTTTTCTAAATACTTATTACTTCTCAAAGCATACTCCTTAAAACTGAAGCTCTATCTTCTTTTCTTACTTTACTTCTTCACTTATCTAAATACTTATTACTTCTCAAAGTATTCTCTTAAAACTGAAATTCTATCTTCTTTTCTTACTTTACTTATTCACTTTTCTAAATACTTATTACTTCTAAAAGTATTCTCTTAAAACTGAAATTCTATCTTCTTTTCTTACTTTACTTATTCACTTTTCTAAATACTTAATACTTTTCAAAACATACTACTTAAAACTGAAATTATTTCTTCTTTTCTTACTTTACATTTTCACTTTTCTAAATACTTATTACTTCTCAAAGTATTCTCCTTAAAACTGAAATTCTATCTTCTTTTCTTACTTTACTTCTTCACTTTTCTAAATACTTATTACTTCTCAAAGCATACTCTTTAAAACTGAAGCTCTATCTTCTTTTCTTACTTTACTTATTCAATTTTCTAAATACTTATTACTTCTCAAAGCATAATACTTAAAACTGAAATTCTATCTTCTTTTCTTACTTTACTTATTCACTTTTCTAAATACTTAATACTTCTCAAAGCATACTCTTAAAACTGAAATTCTATCTTCTTTTCTTACTTTACTTCTTCACTTATCTAATTACTTAATACTTCTCAAATCATACGACTTAAAACTGAAATTCTATCTTCTTTTCTTACTTTACTTCTTCACTTTTCTAAATACTTATTACTTCTAAAAGTATTCTCCTTAAAACTGAAATTCTTTCTTCTTTTCTTACTTTACTTATTCACTTTTCTAAATACTTATTACTTCTCAAAGCATACTCCTTAAAACTGAAGCTCTATCTTCTTTTCTTACTTTACTTCTTCACTTATCTAAATACTTATTACTTCTCAAAGTATTCTCTTAAAACTGAAATTCTATCTTCTTTTCTTACTTTACTTATTCACTTTTCTAAATACTTATTACTTCTAAAAGTATTCTCTTAAAACTGAAATTCTATCTTCTTTTCTTACTTTACTTATTCACTTTTCTAAATACTTAATACTTTTCAAAACATACTACTTAAAACTGAAATTATTTCTTCTTTTCTTACTTTACATTTTCACTTTTCTAAATACTTATTACTTCTCAAAGTATTCTCCTTAAAACTGAAATTCTATCTTCTTTTCTTACTTTACTTCTTCACTTTTCTAAATACTTATTACTTCTCAAAGCATACTCTTAAAACTGAAATTCTATCTTCTTTTCTTACTTTACTTATTCACTTTTCTAAATACTTATTACTTCTCAAAGTATTCTCTTAAAACTGAAATTCTATCTTCTTTTCTTACTTTACTTCTTCACTTTTCTAAATACTTATTACTTCTCAAAGCATACTCTTTAAAACTGAAATTCTATCTTCTTTTCTTACTTTACTTATTCACTTTTCTTAATACTTATTACTTCTCAAAGAATGCGACTTAAAACTGAAACTCTTTCTTCTTTTCTTACTTTACTTCTTCACTTTTCTAAATACTTATGACTTCTAAAAGCATACTCCTTAAAACTGAAATTCTATCTTCTTTTCTTACTTTGCTTATTCACTTATCTAATTACTTAATACTTCTCAAATCATACGACTTAAAACTGAAATTCTATCTTCTTTTCTTACTTCACTTCTTCACTTTTCTAAATACTTATTACTTCTCAAAGTATTCTCCTTAAAACTGAAATTCTTTCTTCTTTTCTTACTTTACTTATTCACTTTTCTAAATACTTATTACTTCTCAAAGCATAATCCTTAAAACTGAAGCTCTATCTTCTTTTCTTACTTTACTTCTTCACTTATCTAAATACTTATTACTTCTCAAAGTATTCTCTTAAAACTGAAAATCTATCTTCTTTTCTTACTTTACTTATTCACTTTTCTAAATACTTATTACTTCTCAAAGTATTCTCTTAAAACTGAAATTCTATCTTCTTTTCTTACTTTACTTCTTCACTTTTCTAAATACTTATTGCTTCTCAAAGTATACTCTTTAAAACTGAAATTCTATCTTCTTTTCTTACTTTACTTATTCACTTTTCTAAATACTTATTACTTCTCAAAGCATAATCCTTAAAACTGAAATTCTATCATCTTTTCCTACTTTACTTCTTCACTTTTCTAAATACTTAATACTTCTCAAAGTATTCTCCTTAAAACTTAAATTCCATCTTCTTCTCTTACTTTACTTCTTCACTTTTCTAAATACTTATTACTTCTCAAAGCATACTCCTTAAAACTGAAATTCCATCTTCTTTTCTTACTTTACTTATTCACTTTTCTAAATACTTATTACTTCTCAAATCATACTCCTTAAAACTGAAATTATTTCTTCTTTTCTTACTTTACATTTTCACTTTTCTAAATACTTAATACTTCTCAAATCATACGACTTAAAACTGAAATTCTATCTTCTTTTCTTACTTTACTTCTTCACTTTTCTAAATACTTATTACTTCTAAAAGTATTCTCCTTAAAACTGAAATTCTTTCTTCTTTTCTTACTTTACTTATTCACTTTTCTAAATACTTATTACTTCTCAAAGCATACTCCTTAAAACTGAAGCTCTATCTTCTTTTCTTACTTTACTTCTTCACTTATCTAAATACTTATTACTTCTCAAAGTATTCTCTTAAAACTGAAATTCTATCTTCTTTTCTTACTTTACTTATTCACTTTTCTAAATACTTATTACTTCTAAAAGTATTCTCTTAAAACTGAAATTCTATCTTCTTTTCTTACTTTACTTATTCACTTTTCTAAATACTTAATACTTTTCAAAACATACTACTTAAAACTGAAATTATTTCTTCTTTTCTTACTTTACATTTTCACTTTTCTAAATACTTATTACTTCTCAAAGTATTCTCCTTAAAACTGAAATTCTATCTTCTTTTCTTACTTTACTTCTTCACTTTTCTAAATACTTATTACTTCTCAAAGCATACTCTTAAAACTGAAATTCTATCTTCTTTTCTTACTTTACTTATTCACTTTTCTAAATACTTATTACTTCTCAAAGTATTCTCTTAAAACTGAAATTCTATCTTCTTTTCTTACTTTACTTCTTCACTTTTCTAAATACTTATTACTTCTCAAAGCATACTCTTTAAAACTGAAATTCTATCTTCTTTTCTTACTTTACTTATTCACTTTTCTTAATACTTATTACTTCTCAAAGAATGCGACTTAAAACTGAAACTCTTTCTTCTTTTCTTACTTTACTTCTTCACTTTTCTAAATACTTATGACTTCTAAAAGCATACTCCTTAAAACTGAAATTCTATCTTCTTTTCTTACTTTGCTTATTCACTTATCTAATTACTTAATACTTCTCAAAGCATACTCTTAAAACTGAAATTCTATCTTCTTTTCTTACTTCACTTCTTCACTTTTCTAAATACTTATTACTTCTCAAAGTATTCTCCTTAAAACTGAAATTCTTTCTTCTTTTCTTACTTTACTTATTCACTTTTCTAAATACTTATTACTTCTCAAAGCATACTCCTTAAAACTGAAGCTCTATCTTCTTTTCTTACTTTACTTCTTCACTTATCTAAATACTTATTACTTCTCAAAGTATTCTCTTAAAACTGAAAATCTATCTTCTTTTCTTACTTTACTTATTCACTTTTCTAAATACTTATTACTTCTCAAAGTATTCTCTTAAAACTGAAATTCTATCTTCTTTTCTTACTTTACTTCTTCACTTTTCTAAATACTTATTGCTTCTCAAAGTATACTCTTTAAAACTGAAATTCTATCTTCTTTTCTTACTTTACTTATTCACTTTTCTAAATACTTATTACTTCTCAAAGCATAATCCTTAAAACTGAAATTCTATCTTCTTTTCTTACTTTACTTCTTCACTTTTCTAAATACTTAATACTTCTCAAAGTATACTCCTTAAAACTGAAATTCCATCTTCTTTTCTTACTTTACTTCTTCACTTTTCTAAATACTTATTACTTCTCAAAGCATACTCCTTAAAACTGAAATTCCATCTTCTTTTCTTACTTTACTTATTCACTTTTCTAAATACTTATTACTTCTCAAATCATACTCCTTAAAACTGAAATTATTTCTTCTTTTCTTACTTTACATTTTCACTTTTCTAAATACTTATTACTTCTAAAAGTAATCTCCTTAAAACTGAAATTCCATCTTCTTTTCTTACTTTACTTATTCACTGAAATTCTTTCTTCTTTTCTTACTTTACTTATTCACTTTTCTAAATACTTATTACTTCTCAAAGCATACTCCTTAAAACTGAAGCTCTATCTTCTTTTCTTACTTTACTTCTTCACTTATCTAAATACTTATTACTTCTCAAAGTATTCTCTTAAAACTGAAATTCTATCTTCTTTTCTTACTTTACTTATTCACTTTTCTAAATACTTATTACTTCTAAAAGTATTCTCTTAAAACTGAAATTCTATCTTCTTTTCTTACTTTACTTATTCACTTTTCTAAATACTTAATACTTTTCAAAACATACTACTTAAAACTGAAATTCTATCTTCTTTTCTTACTTCACTTCTTCACTTTTCTAAATACTTATTACTTCTCAAAGTATTCTCCTTAAAACTGAAATTCTTTCTTCTTTTCTTACTTTACTTATTCACTTTTCTAAATACTTATTACTTCTCAAAGCATACTCCTTAAAACTGAAGCTCTATCTTCTTTTCTTACTTTACTTATTCACTTATCTAAATACTTATTACTTCTCAAAGTATTCTCTTAAAACTGAAATTCTATCTTCTTTTCTTACTTTACTTATTCACTTTTCTAAATACTTATTACTTCTCAAAGTATTCTCTTAAAACTGAAATTATTTCTTCTTTTCTTACTTTACTTATTCACTTTTCTAAATACTTATTGCTTCTCAAAGTATACTCTTTAAAACTGAAATTCTATCTTCTTTTCTTACTTTACTTATTCACTTTTCTAAATACTTATTACTTCTCAAAGCATAATCCTTAAAACTGAAATTCTATCATCTTTTCCTACTTTACTTCTTCACTTTTCTAAATACTTATTACTTCTCAAAGCATACTCCTTAAAACTGAAATTCCATCTTCTTTTCTTACTTTACTTATTCACTTTTCTAAATACTTAATACTTCTCAAAGTATTCTCTTAAAACTGAAATTCTATCTTCTTTTCTTACTTTACTTCTTCACTTTTCTAAATACTTATTACTTCTCAAATCATACTCCATAAAACTGAAATTATTTCTTCTTTTCTTACTTTACTTATTCACTTTTCTAAATACTTATTACTTCTCAAAGCATACTCCTTAAAACTGAAGCTCTATCTTCTTTTCTTACTTTACTTATTCACTTATCTAAATACTTATTACTTCTCAAAGTATTCTCTTAAAACTGAAATTCTATCTTCTTTTCTTACTTTACTTATTCACTTTTCTAAATACTTATTACTTCTCAAAGTATTCTCTTAAAACTGAAATTCTATCTTCTTTTCTTACTTTACTTCTTCACTTATCTAAATACTTATTACTTCTCAAAGTATTCTCTTAAAACTGAAATTCTATCTTCTTTTCTTACTTTACTTCTTCACTTTTCTAAATACTTATTACTTCTCAAAGCATACTCCTTAAAACTGAAGCTCTATCTTCTTTTCTTACTTTACTTATTCACTTATCTAAATACTTAATACTTCTCAAAGCATACTCTTAAAACTGAAATTCTATCTTCTTTTCTTACTTTACTTATTCACTTTTCTAAATACTTATTACTTCTCAAAGTATTCTCTTAAAACTGAAATTCTATCTTCTTTTCTTACTTTACTTCTTCACTTTTCTAAATACTTATTACTTCTCAAAGCATACTCTTTAAAACTGAAATTCTATCTTCTTTTCTTACTTTACTTCTTCACTTTTCTAAATACTTATTACTTTTCAAAACATACTACTTAAAACTGAAATTATTTCTTCTTTTCTTACTTCACTTCTTCACTTTTCTAAATACTTATTACTTTTCAAAACATACTACTTAAAACTGAAATTATTTCTTCTTTTCTTACTTTACATTTTCACTTTTCTAAATACTTATTACTTTTCAAAACATACTACTTAAAACTGAAATTCTATCTTCTTTTCTTACTTTACTTCTTCACTTTTCTAAATACTTATTGCTTCTCAAAGTATACTCTTTAAAACTGAAATTCTTTCTTCTTTTCTTACTTTACTTATTCACTTTTCTAAATACTTATTACTTCTCAAAGCATACTCCTTAAAACTGAAATTCCATCTTCTTTTCTTACTTTACTTATTCACTTTTCTAAATACTTATTACTTCTCAAAGTATTCTCCTTAAAACTGAAATTCTTTCTTCTTTTCTTACTTTACTTATTCACTTTTCTAAATACTTATTACTTCTCAAAGCATACTCATTAAAACTGAAGCTCTATCTTCTTTTCTTACTTTACTTCTTCACTTATCTAAATACTTATTACTTCTCAAAGTATTCTCTTAAAACTGAAATTCTATCTTCTTTTCTTACTTTACTTATTCACTTTTCTAAATACTTATTACTTCTAAAAGTATTCTCTTAAAACTGAAATTCTATCTTCTTTTCTTACTTTACTTATTCACTTTTCTAAATACTTAATACTTTTCAAAACATACTACTTAAAACTGAAATTCTATCTTCTTTTCTTACTTCACTTCTTCACTTTTCTAAATACTTATTACTTCTCAAAGTATTCTCCTTAAAACTGAAATTCTTTCTTCTTTTCTTACTTTACTTATTCACTTTTCTAAATACTTATTACTTCTCAAAGCATACTCCTTAAAACTGAAGCTCTATCTTCTTTTCTTACTTTACTTATTCACTTATCTAAATACTTATTACTTCTCAAAGTATTCTCTTAAAACTGAAATTCTATCTTCTTTTCTTACTTTACTTATTCACTTTTCTAAATACTTATTACTTCTCAAAGTATTCTCTTAAAACTGAAATTATTTCTTCTTTTCTTACTTTACTTATTCACTTTTCTAAATACTTATTGCTTCTCAAAGTATACTCTTTAAAACTGAAATTCTATCTTCTTTTCTTACTTTACTTATTCACTTTTCTAAA
Organism: Loxodes magnus; assembly: GCA_946699065.1. NCBI lineage: Eukaryota > Ciliophora > Karyorelictea > Loxodida > Loxodidae > Loxodes > Loxodes magnus. The sequence goes on along the minus strand of CAMPDV010004306.1, from coordinate 14,654 downwards.
TACTTATTACTTCTCAAAGCATAATCCTTAAAACTGAAATTCTATCATCTTTTCCTACTTTACTTCTTCACTTTTCTAAATACTTATTACTTCTCAAAGCATACTCCTTAAAACTGAAATTCCATCTTCTTTTCTTACTTTACTTATTCACTTTTCTAAATACTTAATACTTCTCAAAGTATTCTCTTAAAACTGAAATTCTATCTTCTTTTCTTACTTTACTTCTTCACTTTTCTAAATACTTATTACTTCTCAAATCATACTCCATAAAACTGAAATTATTTCTTCTTTTCTTACTTTACTTATTCACTTTTCTAAATACTTATTACTTCTCAAAGCATACTCCTTAAAACTGAAGCTCTATCTTCTTTTCTTACTTTACTTATTCACTTATCTAAATACTTATTACTTCTCAAAGCATAATCCTTAAAACTGAAATTATTTCTTCTTTTCTTACTTTACATTTTCACTTTTCTAAATACTTATTACTTCTCAAAGTATTCTCTTAAAACTGAAATTCTATCTTCTTTTCTTACTTTACTTCTTCACTTATCTAAATACTTATTACTTCTCAAAGTATTCTCTTAAAACTGAAATTCTATCTTCTTTTCTTACTTTACTTCTTCACTTTTCTAAATACTTATTACTTCTCAAAGCATACTCCTTAAAACTGAAGCTCTATCTTCTTTTCTTACTTTACTTATTCACTTATCTAAATACTTAATACTTCTCAAAGCATACTCTTAAAACTGAAATTCTATCTTCTTTTCTTACTTTACTTATTCACTTTTCTAAATACTTATTACTTCTCAAAGTATTCTCTTAAAACTGAAATTCTATCTTCTTTTCTTACTTTACTTCTTCACTTTTCTAAATACTTATTACTTCTCAAAGCATACTCTTTAAAACTGAAATTCTATCTTCTTTTCTTACTTTACTTCTTCACTTTTCTAAATACTTATTACTTTTCAAAACATACTACTTAAAACTGAAATTATTTCTTCTTTTCTTACTTCACTTCTTCACTTTTCTAAATACTTATTACTTTTCAAAACATACTACTTAAAACTGAAATTATTTCTTCTTTTCTTACTTTACATTTTCACTTTTCTAAATACTTATTACTTTTCAAAACATACTACTTAAAACTGAAATTCTATCTTCTTTTCTTACTTTACTTCTTCACTTTTCTAAATACTTATTGCTTCTCAAAGTATACTCTTTAAAACTGAAATTCTTTCTTCTTTTCTTACTTTACTTATTCACTTTTCTAAATACTTATTACTTCTCAAAGCATACTCCTTAAAACTGAAATTCCATCTTCTTTTCTTACTTTACTTATTCACTTTTCTAAATACTTATTACTTCTCAAAGTATTCTCCTTAAAACTGAAATTCTTTCTTCTTTTCTTACTTTACTTATTCACTTTTCTAAATACTTATTACTTCTCAAAGCATACTCCTTAAAACTGAAATTCTATCTTCTTTTCTTACTTTACTTATTCACTTATCTAAATACTTATTACTTCTCAAAGTATTCTCTTAAAACTGAAATTCTATCTTCTTTTCTTACTTTACTTATTCACTTTTCTAAATACTTATTACTTCTCAAAGTATTCTCTTAAAACTGAAATTCTATCTTCTTTTCTTACTTTACTTCTTCACTTATCTAAATACTTATTACTTCTCAAAGTATTCTCTTAAAACTGAAATTCCATCTTCTTTTCTTACTTTACTTATTCACTTTTCTAAATACTTATTACTTCTCAAAGCATACTCCTTAAAACTGAAATTCTATCTTCTTTTCTTACTTTACTTCTTCACTTTTCTAAATACTTATTACTTCTAAAAGTAATCTCCTTAAAACTGAAATTCCATCTTCTTTTCTTACTTTACTTATTCACTATTCTAAATACTTATTACTTCTCAAAGCATACTCTTTAAAACTGAAATTCCATCTTCTTTTCTTACTTTACTTATTCACTATTCTAAATACTTATTACTTCTCAAATCATACTCCTTAAAACTGAAATTCTATCTTCTTTTCTTACTTTACTTATTCACTTTTCTAAATACTTATTACTTCTCAAATCATACTCCTTAAAACTGAAATTCTTTCTTCTTTTCTTACTTTACTTATTCACTTTTCTAAATACTTATTACTTCTCAAAGCATAATCCTTAAAACTGAAGCTCTATCTTCTTTTCTTACTTTACTTCTTCACTTATCTAAATACTTATTACTTCTCAAAGTATTCTCTTAAAACTGAAATTCTATCTTCTTTTCTTACTTTACTTATTCACTTTTCTAAATACTTATTACTTCTCAAAGCATACTACTTAAAACTGAAATTCTATCATCTTTTCCTACTTTACTTCTTCACTTTTCTAAATACTTATTACTTCTCAAAGCATACTCCTTAAAACTGAAATTCTATCTTCTTTTCTTACTTTACTTCTTCACTTTTCTAAATACTTATTGCTTCTCAAAGTATACTCTTTAAAACTGAAATTCTATCTTCTTTTCTTACTTTACTTATTCACTTTTCTAAATACTTATTACTTCTCAAAGCATAATCCTTAAAACTGAAATTATTTCTTCTTTTCTTACTTTACATTTTCACTTTTCTAAATACTTATTACTTCTCAAAGCATACTCCTTAAAACTGAAATTCCATCTTCTTTTCTTACTTTACTTCTTCACTTTTCTAAATACTTAATGCTTCTCAAAGTATACTCTTTAAAACTGAAATTCCATCTTCTTTTCTTACTTTACTTCTTCACTTTTCTAAATACTTATTACTTCTCAAAGCATACTCTTTAAAACTGAAATTCTATCTTCTTTTCTTACTTTACTTCTTCACTTTTCTAAATACTTATTACTTTTCAAAACATACTACTTAAAACTGAAATTATTTCTTCTTTTCTTACTTTACATTTTCACTTTTCTAAATACTTATTACTTCTAAAAGTAATCTCCTTAAAACTGAAATTCCATCTTCTTTTCTTACTTTACTTATTCACTATTCTAAATACTTATTACTTCTCAAAGCATACTCTTTAAAACTGAAATTCTATCTTCTTTTCTTACTTTACTTCTTCACTTATCTAATTACTTAATACTTCTCAAATCATACGACTTAAAACTGAAATTCTATCTTCTTTTCTTACTTCACTTCTTCACTTTTCTAAATACTTATTACTTCTCAAAGTATTCTCCTTAAAACTGAAATTCTTTCTTCTTTTCTTACTTTACTTATTCACTTTTCTAAATACTTATTACTTCTCAAAGCATACTCCTTAAAACTGAAGCTCTATCTTCTTTTCTTACTTTACTTATTCACTTATCTAAATACTTATTACTTCTCAAAGTATTCTCTTAAAACTGAAATTCTATCTTCTTTTCTTACTTTACTTATTCACTTTTCTAAATACTTATTACTTCTCAAAGTATTCTCTTAAAACTGAAATTCTATCTTCTTTTCTTACTTTACTTCTTCACTTTTCTAAATACTTATTGCTTCTCAAAGTATACTCTTTAAAACTGAAATTCTATCTTCTTTTCTTACTTTACTTATTCACTTTTCTAAATACTTATTACTTCTCAAAGCATAATCCTTAAAACTGAAATTCTATCATCTTTTCCTACTTTACTTCTTCACTTTTCTAAATACTTATTACTTCTCAAAGCATACTCCTTAAAACTGAAATTCCATCTTCTTTTCTTACTTTACTTATTCACTTTTCTAAATACTTAATACTTCTCAAAGTATTCTCTTAAAACTGAAATTCTATCTTCTTTTCTTACTTTACTTCTTCACTTTTCTAAATACTTATTACTTCTCAAATCATACTCCATAAAACTGAAATTATTTCTTCTTTTCTTACTTTACTTATTCACTTTTCTAAATACTTATTACTTCTCAAAGCATACTCCTTAAAACTGAAGCTCTATCTTCTTTTCTTACTTTACTTATTCACTTATCTAAATACTTATTACTTCTCAAAGTATTCTCTTAAAACTGAAATTCTATCTTCTTTTCTTACTTTACTTCTTCACTTATCTAAATACTTATTACTTCTCAAAGTATTCTCTTAAAACTGAAATTCCATCTTCTTTTCTTACTTTACTTATTCACTTTTCTAAATACTTATTACTTCTCAAAGCATACTCCTTAAAACTGAAATTCTATCTTCTTTTCTTACTTTACTTCTTCACTTTTCTAAATACTTATTACTTCTAAAAGTAATCTCCTTAAAACTGAAATTCCATCTTCTTTTCTTACTTTACTTATTCACTATTCTAAATACTTATTACTTCTCAAAGCATACTCTTTAAAACTGAAATTCCATCTTCTTTTCTTACTTTACTTATTCACTATTCTAAATACTTATTACTTCTCAAATCATACTCCTTAAAACTGAAATTCTATCTTCTTTTCTTACTTTACTTATTCACTTTTCTAAATACTTATTACTTCTCAAAGCATACTACTTAAAACTGAAATTCTATCATCTTTTCCTACTTTACTTATTCACTTTTCTAAATACTTAATACTTCTCAAAGTATACTCTTTAAAACTGAAACTCTTTCTTCTTTTCTTACTTTACTTCTTCACTTTTCTAAATACTTATTACTTCTCAAAGTATTCTCCTTAAAACTGAAATTCTTTCTTCTTTTCTTACTTTACTTATTCACTTTTCTAAATACTTATTACTTCTCAAAGCATACTCCTTAAAACTGAAGCTCTATCTTCTTTTCTTACTTTACTTCTTCACTTATCTAAATACTTATTACTTCTCAAAGTATTCTCTTAAAACTGAAATTCTTTCTTCTTTTCTTACTTTACTTATTCACTTTTCTAAATACTTATTACTTCTCAAAGCATACTCCTTAAAACTGAAGCTCTATCTTCTTTTCTTACTTTACTTATTCACTTTTCTAAATACTTATTACTTCTCAAAGCATAATCCTTAAAACTGAAATTATTTCTTCTTTTCTTACTTTACATTTTCACTTTTCTAAATACTTATTACTTCTCAAATCATACTCCTTAAAACTGAAATTCTATCTTCTTTTCTTACTTTACTTCTTCACTTTTCTAAATACTTAATGCTTCTCAAAGTATACTCTTTAAAACTGAAATTCCATCTTCTTTTCTTACTTTACTTCTTCACTTTTCTAAATACTTATTACTTCTCAAAGCATACTCTTTAAAACTGAAATTCTATCTTCTTTTCTTACTTTACTTCTTCACTTTTCTAAATACTTATTACTTTTCAAAACATACTACTTAAAACTGAAATTATTTCTTCTTTTCTTACTTTACATTTTCACTTTTCTAAATACTTATTACTTCTAAAAGTAATCTCCTTAAAACTGAAATTCCATCTTCTTTTCTTACTTTACTTATTCACTATTCTAAATACTTATTACTTCTCAAAGCATACTCTTTAAAACTGAAATTCTATCTTCTTTTCTTACTTTACTTCTTCACTTATCTAATTACTTAATACTTCTCAAATCATACGACTTAAAACTGAAATTCTATCTTCTTTTCTTACTTCACTTCTTCACTTTTCTAAATACTTATTACTTCTCAAAGTATTCTCCTTAAAACTGAAATTCTTTCTTCTTTTCTTACTTTACTTATTCACTTTTCTAAATACTTATTACTTCTCAAAGCATACTCCTTAAAACTGAAGCTCTATCTTCTTTTCTTACTTTACTTATTCACTTATCTAAATACTTATTACTTCTCAAAGTATTCTCTTAAAACTGAAATTCTATCTTCTTTTCTTACTTCACTTCTTCACTTTTCTAAATACTTATTGCTTCTCAAAGTATACTCTTTAAAACTGAAATTCTATCTTCTTTTCTTACTTTACTTATTCACTTTTCTAAATACTTATTACTTCTCAAAGCATAATCCTTAAAACTGAAATTCTATCATCTTTTCCTACTTTACTTCTTCACTTTTCTAAATACTTATTACTTCTCAAAGCATACTCCTTAAAACTGAAATTCCATCTTCTTTTCTTACTTTACTTATTCACTTTTCTAAATACTTAATACTTCTCAAAGTATTCTCTTAAAACTGAAATTCTATCTTCTTTTCTTACTTTACTTCTTCACTTTTCTAAATACTTATTACTTCTCAAATCATACTCCATAAAACTGAAATTATTTCTTCTTTTCTTACTTTACTTCTTCACTTTTCTAAATACTTATTGCTTCTCAAAGTATACTCTTTAAAACTGAAATTCCATCTACTTTTCTTACTTTACTTATTCACTTTTCTAAATACTTATTACTTCTCAAAGTATTCTCTTAAAACTGAAATTCTATCTTCTTTTCTTACTTTACTTCTTCACTTTTCTAAATACTTATTGCTTCTCAAAGTATACTCTTTAAAACTGAAATTCTATCTTCTTTTCTTACTTTACTTATTCACTTTTCTAAATACTTAATGCTTCTCAAAGTATACTCTTTAAAACTGAAATTCCATCTTCTTTTCTTACTTTACTTCTTCACTTTTCTAAATACTTATTACTTCTCAAAGCATACTCTTTAAAACTGAAATTCTATCTTCTTTTCTTACTTTACTTCTTCACTTTTCTAAATACTTATTACTTTTCAAAACATACTACTTAAAACTGAAATTATTTCTTCTTTTCTTACTTTACATTTTCACTTTTCTAAATACTTATTACTTCTAAAAGTAATCTCCTTAAAACTGAAATTCCATCTTCTTTTCTTACTTTACTTATTCACTATTCTAAATACTTATTACTTCTCAAAGCATACTCTTTAAAACTGAAATTCTATCTTCTTTTCTTACTTTACTTCTTCACTTATCTAATTACTTAATACTTCTCAAATCATACGACTTAAAACTGAAATTCTATCTTCTTTTCTTACTTCACTTCTTCACTTTTCTAAATACTTATTACTTCTCAAAGTATTCTCCTTAAAACTGAAATTCTTTCTTCTTTTCTTACTTTACTTATTCACTTTTCTAAATACTTATTACTTCTCAAAGCATAATCCTTAAAACTGAAATTCTATCATCTTTTCCTACTTTACTTCTTCACTTTTCTAAATACTTATTACTTCTCAAAGCATACTCCTTAAAACTGAAATTCCATCTTCTTTTCTTACTTTACTTATTCACTTTTCTAAATACTTAATACTTCTCAAATCATACTCCATAAAACTGAAATTATTTCTTCTTTTCTTACTTTACTTCTTCACTTTTCTAAATACTTATTGCTTCTCAAAGTATACTCTTTAAAACTGAAATTCCATCTTCTTTTCTTACTTTACTTATTCACTATTCTAAATACTTATTACTTCTCAAATCATACTCCTTAAAACTGAAATTCTATCTTCTTTTCTTACTTTACTTATTCACTTTTCTAAATACTTATTACTTCTCAAAGCATACTACTTAAAACTGAAATTCTATCATCTTTTCCTACTTTACTTATTCACTTTTCTAAATACTTAATACTTCTCAAAGTATACTCTTTAAAACTGAAACTCTTTCTTCTTTTCTTACTTTACTTCCTCACTTTTCTAAACACTTATTACTTCTCAAAGTATTCTCCTTAAAACTGAAATTCTTTCTTCTTTTCTTACTTTACTTATTCACTTTTCTAAATACTTATTACTTCTCAAAGCATACTCCTTAAAACTGAAGCTCTATCTTCTTTTCTTACTTTACTTCTTCACTTATCTAAATACTTATTACTTCTCAAAGTATTCTCTTAAAACTGAAATTCTTTCTTCTTTTCTTACTTTACTTATTCACTTTTCTAAATACTTATTACTTCTCAAAGCATACTCCTTAAAACTGAAGCTCTATCTTCTTTTCTTACTTTACTAATTCACTTTTCTAAATACTTAATACTTCTCAAAGCATACTCCTTAAACTGAAATTCTATCTTCTTTTCTTACTTTACTTCTTCACTTTTCTAAATACTTATTACTTCTCAAAGCATACTCTTTAAAACTGAAATTCTATCTTCTTTTCTTACTTTACTTCTTCACTTTTCTAAATACTTATTGCTTCTCAAAGTATACTCTTTAAAACTGAAATTCTATCTTCTTTTCTTACTTTACTTATTCACTTTTCTAAATACTTATTACTTCTCAAAGCATAATCCTTAAAACTGAAATTCTATCATCTTTTCCTACTTTACTTCTTCACTTTTCTAAATACTTATTACTTCTCAAAGCATACTCCTTAAAACTGAAATTCCATCTTCTTTTCTTACTTTACTTATTCACTATTCTAAATACTTATTACTTCTCAAAGTATACTCTTTAAAACTGAAATTCCATCTTCTTTTCTTACTTTACTTATTCACTATTCTAAATACTTATTACTTCTCAAATCATACTCCTTAAAACTGAAATTCTATCTTCTTTTCTTACTTTACTTATTCACTTTTCTAAATACTTATTACTTCTCAAAGCATAATCCTTAAAACTGAAATTCTATCATCTTTTCCTACTTTACTTCTTCACTTTTCTAAATACTTATTACTTCTCAAAGCATACTCCTTAAAACTGAAATTCTATCTTCTTTTCTTACTTTACTTCTTCACTTTTCTAAATACTTATTACTTCTCAAAGCATACTACTTAAAACTGAAATTCTATCTTCTTTTCTTACTTTACTTCTTCACTTATCTAAATACTTATTACTTCTCAAAGCATAATCCTTAAAACTGAAGCTCTATCTTCTTTTCTTACTTTACTTCTTCACTTATCTAAATACTTATTACTTCTCAAAGTATTCTCTTAAAACTGAAATTCTATCTTCTTTTCTTACTTTACTTATTCACTTTTCTAAATACTTATTACTTCTCAAAGTATTCTCTTAAAACTGAAATTCCATCTTCTTTTCTTACTTTACTTATTCACTTTTCTAAATACTTATTACTTCTCAAAGCATACTCCTTAAAACTGAAATTCTATCTTCTTTTCTTACTTTACTTCTTCACTTTTCTAAATACTTATTACTTCTCAAATCATACTCCTTAAAACTGAAATTCTATCTTCTTTTCTTACTTTACTTCTTCACTTTTCTAAATACTTATTACTTCTCAAAGCATACTCTTTAAAACTGAAATTCTATCTTCTTTTCTTACTTTACTTCTTCACTTTTCTAAATACTTATTACTTTTCAAAACATACTACTTAAAACTGAAATTATTTCTTCTTTTCTTACTTTACATTTTCACTTTTCTAAATACTTATTACTTCTAAAAGTAATCTCCTTAAAACTGAAATTCCATCTTCTTTTCTTACTTTACTTATTCACTTTTCTAAATACTTATTACTTCTCAAAGCATACTCTTTAAAACTGAAATTCTATCTTCTTTTCTTACTTTACTTCTTCACTTATCTAATTACTTAATACTTCTCAAATCATACGACTTAAAACTGAAATTCTATCTTCTTTTCTTACTTCACTTCTTCACTTTTCTAAATACTTATTACTTCTCAAAGTATTCTCTTAAAACTGAAATTCTATCTTCTTTTCTTACTTTACTTCTTCACTTTTCTAAATACTTATTGCTTCTCAAAGTATACTCTTTAAAACTGAAATTCTATCTTCTTTTCTTACTTTACTTATTCACTTTTCTAAATACTTATTACTTCTCAAAGCATAATCCTTAAAACTGAAATTCTATCATCTTTTCCTACTTTACTTCTTCACTTTTCTAAATACTTATTACTTCTCAAAGCATACTCCTTAAAACTGAAATTCCATCTTCTTTTCTTACTTTACTTATTCACTTTTCTAAATACTTAATACTTCTCAAAGTATACTCTTTAAAACTGAAACTCTTTCTTCTTTTCTTACTTTACTTCTTCACTTTTCTAAATACTTAATACTTCTCAAAGCATACTACTTAAAACTGAAATTCTATCTTCTTTTCTTACTTTACTTATTCACTTTTCTAAATACTTATTACTTCTCAAATCATACTCCATAAAACTGAAATTATTTCTTCTTTTCTTACTTTACTTCTTCACTTTTCTAAATACTTATTGCTTCTCAAAGTATACTCTTTAAAACTGAAATTCCATCTTCTTTTCTTACTTTACTTATTCTCTATTCTAAATACTTATTACTTCTCAAATCATACTCCTTAAAACTGAAATTCTATCTTCTTTTCTTACTTTACTTATTCACTTTTCTAAATACTTATTACTTCTCAAAGCATAATCCTTAAAACTGAAATTCTATCATCTTTTCCTACTTTACTTCTTCACTTTTCTAAATACTTATTACTTCTCAAAGCATACTCCTTAAAACTGAAATTCTATCTTCTTTTCTTACTTCACTTCTTCACTTTTCTAAATACTTATTACTTCTCAAAGTATTCTCCTTAAAACTGAAATTCTTTCTTCTTTTCTTACTTTACTTATTCACTTTTCTAAATACTTATTACTTCTCAAAGCATACTCCTTAAAACTGAAGCTCTATCTTCTTTTCTTACTTTACTTCTTCACTTATCTAATTACTTAATACTTCTCAAAGCATACTACTTAAAACTGAAATTCTATCTTCTTTTCTTACTCTACTTATTCACTAAGATAAATACTTATTACTTCTCAAAGCATACTACTTAAAACTGAAATTCTATCTTCTTTTCTTACTTTACTTATTCACTTTTCTAAATACTTAATACTTCTCAAAGCATACTACTTAAAACTGAAATTCTATCATCTTTTCCTACTTTACTTCTTCACTTTTCTAAATACTTATTACTTCTCAAATCATACTCCTTAAAACTGAAATTCTATCTTCTTTTCTTACTTTACTTCTTCACTTTTCTAAATACTTATTGCTTCTCAAAGTATACTCTTTAAAACTGAAACTCTATCTTCTTTTCCTACTTTACTTCTTCACTTTTCTAAATACTTATTACTTCTCAAAGCATACTACTTAAAACTGAAATTCTATCTTCTTTTCTTACTTTACTTATTCACTTTTCTAAATACTTATTACTTCTCAAATCATACTCCATAAAACTGAAATTATTTCTTCTTTTCTTACTTTACTTCTTCACTTTTCTAAATACTTATTGCTTCTCAAAGTATACTCTTTAAAACTGAAATTCCATCTTCTTTTCTTACTTTACTTATTCTCTATTCTAAATACTTATTACTTCTCAAAGCATACTCTTTAAAACTGAAATTCTATCTTCTTTTCTTACTTTACTTCTTCACTTATCTAATTACTTAATACTTCTCAAATCATACGACTTAAAACTGAAATTCTATCTTCTTTTCTTACTTCACTTCTTCACTTTTCTAAATACTTATTACTTCTCAAAGTATTCTCTTAAAACTGAAATTCTATCTTCTTTTCTTACTTCACTTCTTCACTTTTCTAAATACTTATTACTTCTCAAAGTATTCTCCTTAAAACTGAAATTCTTTCTTCTTTTCTTACTTTACTTATTCACTTTTCTAAATACTTATTACTTCTCAAAGCATACTCCTTAAAACTGAAGCTCTATCTTCTTTTCTTACTTTACTTCTTCACTTATCTAATTACTTAATACTTCTCAAAGCATACTACTTAAAACTGAAATTCTATCTTCTTTTCTTACTCTACTTATTCACTAAGATAAATACTTATTACTTCTCAAAGCATACTACTTAAAACTGAAATTCTATCTTCTTTTCTTACTTTACTTATTCACTTTTCTAAATACTTAATACTTCTCAAAGCATACTACTTAAAACTGAAATTCTATCATCTTTTCCTACTTTACTTCTTCACTTTTCTAAATACTTATTACTTCTCAAATCATACTCCTTAAAACTGAAATTCTATCTTCTTTTCTTACTTTACTTCTTCACTTTTCTAAATACTTATTGCTTCTCAAAGTATACTCTTTAAAACTGAAACTCTATCTTCTTTTCCTACTTTACTTCTTCACTTTTCTAAATACTTATTACTTCTCAAAGCATACTCTTTAAAACTGAAACTCTTTCTTCTTTTCTTACTTTACTTCTTCACTTTTCTAAATACTTAATACTTCTCAAAGCATACTACTTAAAACTGAAATTCTATCTTCTTTTCTTACTTTACTTATTCACTTTTCTAAATACTTATTACTTCTCAAATCATACTCCATAAAACTGAAATTATTTCTTCTTTTCTTACTTTACTTCTTCACTTTTCTAAATACTTATTGCTTCTCAAAGTATACTCTTTAAAACTGAAATTCCATCTTCTTTTCTTACTTTACTTATTCTCTATTCTAAATACTTATTACTTCTCAAAGCATACTCCTTAAAACTGAAGCTCTATCTTCTTTTCTTACTTTACTTATTCACTTTTCTAAATACTTATTACTTCTCAAAGCATAATCCTTAAAACTGAAATTCTATCATCTTTTCCTACTTTACTTCTTCACTTTTCTAAATACTTATTACTTCTCAAAGCATACTCCTTAAAACTGAAATTCTATCTTCTTTTCTTACTTCACTTCTTCACTTTTCTAAATACTTATTACTTCTCAAAGTATTCTCCTTAAAACTGAAATTCTATCTTCTTTTCTCACTTTACTTCTTCACTTTTCTAAATACTTATTACTTCTCAAAGCATACTCTTTAAAACTGAAACTCTATCTTCTTTTCTTACTTTACTTCTTCACTTTTCTAAATACTTATTACTTCTCAAAGCATACTCTTTAAAACTGAAATTCTATCTTCTTTTCTTACTTTACTTCTTCACTTTTCTAAATACTTATTACTTTTCAAAACATACTACTTAAAACTGAAATTATTTCTTCTTTTCTTACTTCACTTCTTCACTTTTCTAAATACTTATTACTTTTCAAAACATACTACTTAAAACTGAAATTATTTCTTCTTTTCTTACTTTACATTTTCACTTTTCTAAATACTTATTACTTTTCAAAACATACTACTTAAAACTGAAATTCTATCTTCTTTTCTTACTTTACTTCTTCACTTTTCTAAATACTTATTGCTTCTCAAAGCATACTCCTTAAAACTGAAATTCCATCTTCTTTTCTTACTTTACTTATTCACTTTTCTAAATACTTAATACTTCTCAAAGTATTCTCCTTAAAACTGAAATTCTATCTTCTTTTCTTACTTTACTTATTCACTTTTCTAAATACTTATTACTTCTCAAAGCATAATCCTTAAAACTGAAATTCTATCATCTTTTCCTACTTTACTTCTTCACTTTTCTAAATACTTATTACTTCTCAAAGCATAATCCTTAAAACTGAAATTCTATCATCTTTTCCTACTTTACTTCTTCACTTTTCTAAATACTTATTACTTCTCAAAGCATACTCTTTAAAACTGAAACTCTATCTTCTTTTCTTACTTTACTTCTTCACTTTTCTAAATACTTATTACTTCTCAAAGCATACTCTTTAAAACTGAAATTCTATCTTCTTTTCTTACTTTACTTCTTCACTTTTCTAAATACTTATTACTTTTCAAAACATACTACTTAAAACTGAAATTATTTCTTCTTTTCTTACTTTACATTTTCACTTTTCTAAATACTTATTACTTCTAAAAGTAATCTCCTTAAAACTGAAATTCCATCTTCTTTTCTTACTTTACTTATTCACTATTCTAAATACTTATTACTTCTCAAAGCATAATCCTTAAAACTGAAATTCTATCATCTTTTCCTACTTTACTTCTTCACTTTTCTAAATACTTATTACTTCTCAAAGTATTCTCTTAAAACTGAAATTCTATCTTCTTTTCTTACTTTACTTATTCACTTTTCTAAATACTTATTACTTCTCAAAGTATTCTCTTAAAACTGAAATTCTTACTTCTTTTCTTACTTACATTTTCACTTTTCTAAATACTTATTACTTCTCAAAGCATACTCCTTAAAACTGAAATTCCATCTTCTTTTCTTACTTTACTTATTCACTTTTCTAAATACTTATTACTTCTCAAAGTATTCTCTTAAAACTGAAATTCCATCTTCTTTTCTTACTTTACTTATTCACTTTTCTAAATACTTATTACTTCTCAAAGCATACTCCTTAAAACTGAAATTCTATCTTCTTTTCTTACTTTACTTCTTCACTTTTCTAAATACTTAATACTTCTCAAAGTATTCTCCTTAAAACTGAAATTCTATCTTCTTTTCTTACTTTACTTCTTCACTTTTCTAAATACTTATTACTTCTCAAAGTATTCTCTTAAAACTGAAATTCTATCTTCTTTTCTTACTTTACTTATTCACTTTTCTAAATACTTATTACTTCTCAAAGTATTCTCTTAAAACTGAAATTCTATCTTCTTTTCTTACTTTACTTCTTCACTTTTCTAAATACTTATTACTTCTAAAAGTATACTCTTTAAAACTGAAACTCTATCTTCTTTTCTTACTTTACTTATTCACTTTTCTAAATACTTATTACTTCTCAAAGCATACTACTTAAAACTGAAATTCTATCTTCTTTTCTCACTTTACTTCTTCACTTTTCTAAATACTTATTACTTCTCAAAGTATTCTCTTAAAACTGAAATTCTATCTTCTTTTCTTACTTTACTTATTCACTTTTCTAAATACTTATTACTTCTCAAAGTATTCTCTTAAAACTGAAATTCTATC
>CAMPDV010004305.1:0-34060 GCA_946699065.1 Loxodes magnus | reverse complement strand
TCATAACATAAAAATAGAAAAAGTGACAAATAAATCGAGAGTGATCGTAATAATGAACATAAATTGACTGCTTAAAAAAGACATAATTTGGCAAAAAAAGGATAATAGATTAGAAAGCTTAGAAATATAAAGATAATAAGCAAATAAAAGCAAATGATAAACAATTAAAAAAGCAACATGAATGAGAATATAAAAAAACGTGAAAAATATAATAAAAGAGGATAAACGAGGCTAAACGGGTGACACTTCTGTTCGAGATAAAGTAGTTGATTAGGATAAAGAAGTTGATTAAAGTAAAGCAATAAAGAATCGTACGCTGAAAAAAGCAATTAACATGAGCAATAAACAAATGCACAGAAATTTGATATAAAACTTAATGAATAACATGTGAAAAATCATAAATATTAAGTCTATGAAGCATAAAAAAGAGAGCATGAAAATGAAAATATTTTCTTAAAAAAGATATAAAAGAGCCTCGGAATAATAAAATCATGCTACCACGCTAATGTATATGAATCTATCTAAATTGATAACAAAAACATATAAAAATGTGACCACTGCATCTAAATATAAAATAATTTAAGAGTGAAAGAGAAATGAACAACATAAAAACAACTGAGCTCCCGCAACTAATATATAAGAATTGCTACAAATGTAATGGAATAATGCTTGGAAATAAAACCGTGCCACCTGCGTATAATACAAAATATGTGTTACAAAAAAGATAGAAAATTAAGCGCAAGTGAGTAACGGTACCCCCGCGTCTAATATATATGAACTTCATAAGTAAAAGAGACATACAAAAATAAAAATTAGTATGAAAGTGGATGAAAAGTGCTGCGAAATAACATTGTCATAACATAAAAATAGAAAAAGTGACAAATAAATCGAGAGTGATCGTAATAATGAACATAAATTGACTGCTTAAAAAAGACATAATTTGGCAAAAAAAGGATAATAGATTAGAAAGCTTAGAAATATAAAGATAATAAGCAAATAAAAGCAAATGATAAACAATTAAAAAAGCAACATGAATGAGAATATAAAAAAACGTGAAAAATATAATAAAAGAGGATAAACGAGGCTAAACGGGTGACACTTCTGTTCGAGATAAAGTAGTTGATTAGGATAAAGAAGTTGATTAAAGTAAAGCAATAAAGAATCGTACGCTGAAAAAAGCAATTAACATGAGCAATAAACAAATGCACAGAAATTTGATATAAAACTTAATGAATAACATGTGAAAAATCATAAATATTAAGTCTATGAAGCATAAAAAAGAGAGCATGAAAATGAAAATATTTTCTTAAAAAAGATATAAAAGAGCCTCGGAATAATAAAATCATGCTACCACGCTAATGTATATGAATCTATCTAAATTGATAACAAAAACATATAAAAATGTGACCACTGCATCTAAATATAAAATAATTTAAGAGTGAAAGAGAAATGAACAACATAAAAACAACTGAGCTCCCGCAACTAATATATAAGAATTGCTACAAATGTAATGGAATAATGCTTGGAAATAAAACCGTGCCACCTGCGTATAATACAAAATATGTGTTACAAAAAAGATAGAAAATTAAGCGCAAGTGAGTAACGGTACCCCCGCGTCTAATATATATGAACTTCATAAGTAAAAGAGACATACAAAAATAAAAATTAGTATGAAAGTGGATGAAAAGTGCTGCGAAATAACATTGTCATAACATAAAAATAGAAAAAGTGACAAATAAATCGAGAGTGATCGTAATAATGAACATAAATTGACTGCTTAAAAAAGATATAATTTGGCAAAAAAAGGATAATAGATTAGAAAGCTTAGAAATATAAAGATAATAAGCAAATAAAAGCAAATGATAAACAATTAAAAAAGCAACATGAATGAGAATATAAAAAAACGTGAAAAATATAATAAAAGAGGATAAACGAGGCTAAACGGGTGACACTTCTGTTCGAGATAAAGTAGTTGATTAGGATAAAGAAGTTGATTAAAGTAAAGCAATAAAGAATCGTACGCTGAAAAAAGCAATTAACATGAGCAATAAACAAATGCACAGAAATTTGATATAAAACTTAATGAATAACATGTGAAAAATCATAAATATTAAGTCTATGAAGCATAAAAAAGAGAGCATGAAAATGAAAATATTTTCTTAAAAAAGATATAAAAGAGCCTCGGAATAATAAAATCATGCTACCACGCTAATGTATATGAATCTATCTAAATTGATAACAAAAACATATAAAAATGTGACCACTGCATCTAAATATAAAATAATTTAAGAGTGAAAGAGAAATGAACAACATAAAAACAACTGAGCTCCCGCAACTAATATATAAGAATTGCTACAAATGTAATGGAATAATGCTTGGAAATAAAACCGTGCCACCTGCGTATAATACAAAATATGTGTTACAAAAAAGATAGAAAATTAAGCGCAAGTGAGTAACGGTACCCCCGCGTCTAATATATATGAACTTCATAAGTAAAAGAGACATACAAAAATAAAAATTAGTATGAAAGTGGATGAAAAGTGCTGCGAAATAACATTGTCATAACATAAAAATAGAAAAAGTGACAAATAAATCGAGAGTAATCGTAATAATGAACATAAATTGACTGCTTAAAAAAGATATAATTTGGCAAAAAAAGGATAATAGATTAGAAAGCTTAGAAATATAAAGATAATAAGCAAATAAAAGCAAATGATAAACAATTAAAAAAGCAACATGAATGAGAATATAAAAAAACGTGAAAAATATAATAAAAGAGGATAAACGAGGCTAAACGGGTGACACTTCTGTTCGAGATAAAGTAGTTGATTAGGATAAAGAAGTTGATTAAAGTAAAGCAATAAAGAATCGTACGCTGAAAAAAGCAATTAACATGAGCAATAAACAAATGCACAGAAATTTGATATAAAACTTAATGAATAACATGTGAAAAATCATAAATATTAAGTCTATGAAGCATAAAAAAGAGAGCATGAAAATGAAAATATTTTCTTAAAAAAGATATAAAAGAGCCTCGGAATAATAAAATCATGCTACCACGCTAATGTATATGAATCTATCTAAATAGATAACAAAAACATATAAAAATGTGACCACTGCATCTAAATATAAAATAATTTAAGAGTGAAAGAGAAATGAACAACATAAAAACAACTGAGCTCCCGCAACTAATATATAAGAATTGCTACAAATGTAATGGAATAATGCTTGGAAATAAAACCGTGCCACCTGCGTATAATACAAAATATGTGTTACAAAAAAGATAGAAAATTAAGCGCAAGTGAGTAACGGTACCCCCGCGTCTAATATATATGAACTTCATAAGTAAAAGAGACATACAAAAATAAAAATTAGTATGAAAGTGGATGAAAAGTGCTGCGAAATAACATTGTCATAACATAAAAATAGAAAAAGTGACAAATAAATCGAGAGTAATCGTAATAATGAACATAAATTGACTGCTTAAAAAAGATATAATTTGGCAAAAAAAGGATAATAGATTAGAAAGCTTAGAAATATAGATAATAAGCAAATAAAAGCAAATGATAAACAATTAAAAAAGCAACATGAATGAGAATATAAAAAAACGTGAAAAATATAATAAAAGAGGATAAACGAGGCTAAACGGGTGACACTTCTGTTCGAGATAAAGTAGTTGATTAGGATAAAGAAGTTGATTAAAGTAAAGCAATAAAGAATCGTACGCTGAAAAAAGCAATTAACATGAGCAATAAACAAATGCACAGAAATTTGATATAAAACTTAATGAATAACATGTGAAAAATCATAAATATTAAGTCTATGAAGCATAAAAAAGAGAGCATGAAAATGAAAATATTTTCTTAAAAAAGATATAAAAGAGCCTCGGAATAATAAAATCATGCTACCACGCTAATGTATATGAATCTATCTAAATAGATAACAAAAACATATAAAAATGTGACCACTGCATCTAAATATAAAATAATTTAAGAGTGAAAGAGAAATGAACAACATAAAAACAACTGAGCTCCCGCAACTAATATATAAGAATTGCTACAAATGTAATGGAATAATGCTTGGAAATAAAACCGTGCCACCTGCGTATAATACAAAATATGTGTTACAAAAAAGATAGAAAATTAAGCGCAAGTGAGTAACGGTACCCCCGCGTCTAATATATATGAACTTCATAAGTAAAAGAGACATACAAAAATAAAAATTAGTATGAAAGTGGATGAAAAGTGCTGCGAAATAACATTGTCATAACATAAAAATAGAAAAAGTGACAAATAAATCGAGAGTAATCGTAATAATGAACATAAATTGACTGCTTAAAAAAGATATAATTTGGCAAAAAAAGGATAATAGATTAGAAAGCTTAGAAATATAAAGATAATAAGCAAATAAAAGCAAATGATAAACAATTAAAAAAGCAACATGAATGAGAATATAAAAAAACGTGAAAAATATAATAAAAGAGGATAAACGAGGCTAAACGGGTGACACTTCTGTTCGAGATAAAGTAGTTGATTAGGATAAAGAAGTTGATTAAAGTAAAGCAATAAAGAATCGTACGCTGAAAAAAGCAATTAACATGAGCAATAAACAAATGCACAGAAATTTGATATAAAACTTAATGAATAACATGTGAAAAATCATAAATATTAAGTCTATGAAGCATAAAAAAGAGAGCATGAAAATGAAAATATTTTCTTAAAAAAGATATAAAAGAGCCTCGGAATAATAAAATCATGCTACCACGCTAATGTATATGAATCTATCTAAATAGATAACAAAAACATATAAAAATGTGACCACTGCATCTAAATATAAAATAATTTAAGAGTGAAAGAGAAATGAACAACATAAAAACAACTGAGCTGCAAAATATATAAGAATTGCTACAAATGGAAATAAAACCGTGCCAATAATACAAAATAAAAAAAAGATAGAAAATTAAGCGCAAAGTGAGTAACGGTACCCCCGCGTCTAATATATATGAACTTCATAAGTAAAAGAGACACGAAAAATTAGTATGAAAGTGGATGAAAAGTGCTGCGAAATAACATTGTCATAACATAAAAATAGAAAGAAGTGACAAATAAATGATCTAAATAGATAACAAAAACATATAAAAATGAGTATATCGTAAAAATGTAATGGAATGAAATAAAACCGTGCCATAAATGAGTAACGACTTCATAAGCTTAAAAATAACATAGACAAATAAATCGAGAGTAATCGTATAAAAAAGCATTTTGGCAAAAAAAGGATAATAGATTAGAAAGCTTAGAAATATAAAGATAATAAGCAAATAAAAGCAAATGATAAACAATTAAAAAAGCATGAATGAGAATATAAAAAAACGTGAAAAATATAATAAAAGAGGATAAACGAGGCTAAACGGGTGACACTTCTGTTCGAGATAAAGTAGTTGATTAGGATAAAGAAGTTGATTAAAGTAAAGCAATAAAGAATCGTACGCTGAAAAAAGCAATTAACATGAGCAATAAACAAATGCACAGAAATTTGATATAAAACTTAATGAATAACATGTGAAAAATCATAAATATTAAGTCTATGAAGCATAAAAAAGAGAGCATGAAAATGAAAATATTTTCTTAAAAAAGATATAAAAGAGCCTCGGAATAATAAAATCATGCTACCACGCTAATGTATATGAATCTATCTAAATAGATAACAAAAACATATAAAAATGTGACCACTGCATCTAAATATAAAATAATTTAAGAGTGAAAGAGAAATGAACAACATAAAAACAACTGAGCTCCCGCAACTAATATATAAGAATTGCTACAAATGTAATGGAATAATGCTTGGAAATAAAACCGTGCCACCTGCGTATAATACAAAATATGTGTTACAAAAAAGATAGAAAATTAAGCGCAAGTGAGTAACGGTACCCCCGCGTCTAATATATATGAACTTCATAAGTAAAAGAGACATACAAAAATAAAAATTAGTATGAAAGTGGATGAAAAGTGCTGCGAAATAACATTGTCATAACATAAAAATAGAAAAAGTGACAAATAAATCGAGAGTAATCGTAATAATGAACATAAATTGACTGCTTAAAAAAGATATAATTTGGCAAAAAAAGGATAATAGATTAGAAAGCTTAGAAATATAAAGATAATAAGCAAATAAAAGCAAATGATAAACAATTAAAAAAGCAACATGAATGAGAATATAAAAAAACGTGAAAAATATAATAAAAGAGGATAAACGAGGCTAAACGGGTGACACTTCTGTTCGAGATAAAGTAGTTGATTAGGATAAAGAAGTTGATTAAAGTAAAGCAATAAAGAATCGTACGCTGAAAAAAGCAATTAACATGAGCAATAAACAAATGCACAGAAATTTGATATAAAACTTAATGAATAACATGTGAAAAATCATAAATATTAAGTCTATGAAGCATAAAAAAGAGAGCATGAAAATGAAAATATTTTCTTAAAAAAGATATAAAAGAGCCTCGGAATAATAAAATCATGCTACCACGCTAATGTATATGAATCTATCTAAATAGATAACAAAAACATATAAAAATGTGACCACTGCATCTAAATATAAAATAATTTAAGAGTGAAAGAGAAATGAACAACATAAAAACAACTGAGCTCCCGCAACTAATATATAAGAATTGCTACAAATGTAATGGAATAATGCTTGGAAATAAAACCGTGCCACCTGCGTATAATACAAAATATGTGTTACAAAAAAGATAGAAAATTAAGCGCAAGTGAGTAACGGTACCCCCGCGTCTAATATATATGAACTTCATAAGTAAAAGAGACATACAAAAATAAAAATTAGTATGAAAGTGGATGAAAAGTGCTGCGAAATAACATTGTCATAACATAAAAATAGAAAAAGTGACAAATAAATCGAGAGTAATCGTAATAATGAACATAAATTGACTGCTTAAAAAAGATATAATTTGGCAAAAAAAGGATAATAGATTAGAAAGCTTAGAAATATAAAGATAATAAGCAAATAAAAGCAAATGATAAACAATTAAAAAAGCCACATGAATGAGAATATAAAAAAACGTGAAAAATATAATAAAAGAGGATAAACGAGGCTAAACGGGTGACACTTCTGTTCGAGATAAAGTAGTTGATTAGGATAAAGAAGTTGATTAAAGTAAAGCAATAAAGAATCGTACGCTGAAAAAAGCAATTAACATGAGCAATAAACAAATGCACAGAAATTTGATATAAAACTTAATGAATAACATGTGAAAAATCATAAATATTAAGTCTATGAAGCATAAAAAAGAGAGCATGAAAATGAAAATATTTTCTTAAAAAAGATATAAAAGAGCCTCGGAATAATAAAATCATGCTACCACGCTAATGTATATGAATCTATCTAAATAGATAACAAAAACATATAAAAATGTGACCACTGCATCTAAATATAAAATAATTTAAGAGTGAAAGAGAAATGAACAACATAAAAACAACTGAGCTCCCGCAACTAATATATAAGAATTGCTACAAATGTAATGGAATAATGCTTGGAAATAAAACCGTGCCACCTGCGTATAATACAAAATATGTGTTACAAAAAAGATAGAAAATTAAGCGCAAGTGAGTAACGGTACCCCCGCGTCTAATATATATGAACTTCATAAGTAAAAGAGACATACAAAAATAAAAATTAGTATGAAAGTGGATGAAAAGTGCTGCGAAATAACATTGTCATAACATAAAAATAGAAAAAGTGACAAATAAATCGAGAGTAATCGTAATAATGAACATAAATTGACTGCTTAAAAAAGATATAATTTGGCAAAAAAAGGATAATAGATTAGAAAGCTTAGAAATATAAAGATAATAAGCAAATAAAAGCAAATGATAAACAATTAAAAAAGCCACATGAATGAGAATATAAAAAAACGTGAAAAATATAATAAAAGAGGATAAACGAGGCTAAACGGGTGACACTTCTGTTCGAGATAAAGTAGTTGATTAGGATAAAGAAGTTGATTAAAGTAAAGCAATAAAGAATCGTACGCTGAAAAAAGCAATTAACATGAGCAATAAACAAATGCACAGAAATTTGATATAAAACTTAATGAATAACATGTGAAAAATCATAAATATTAAGTCTATGAAGCATAAAAAAGAGAGCATGAAAATGAAAATATTTTCTTAAAAAAGATATAAAAGAGCCTCGGAATAATAAAATCATGCTACCACGCTAATGTATATGAATCTATCTAAATAGATAACAAAAACATATAAAAATGTGACCACTGCATCTAAATATAAAATAATTTAAGAGTGAAAGAGAAATGAACAACATAAAAACAACTGAGCTCCCGCAACTAATATATAAGAATTGCTACAAATGTAATGGAATAATGCTTGGAAATAAAACCGTGCCACCTGCGTATAATACAAAATATGTGTTACAAAAAAGATAGAAAATTAAGCGCAAGTGAGTAACGGTACCCCCGCGTCTAATATATATGAACTTCATAAGTAAAAGAGACATACAAAAATAAAAATTAGTATGAAAGTGGATGAAAAGTGCTGCGAAATAACATTGTCATAACATAAAAATAGAAAAAGTGACAAATAAATCGAGAGTAATCGTAATAATGAACATAAATTGACTGCTTAAAAAAGATATAATTTGGCAAAAAAAGGATAATAGATTAGAAAGCTTAGAAATATAAAGATAATAAGCAAATAAAAGCAAATGATAAACAATTAAAAAAGCAACATGAATGAGAATATAAAAAAACGTGAAAAATATAATAAAAGAGGATAAACGAGGCTAAACGGGTGACACTTCTGTTCGAGATAAAGTAGTTGATTAGGATAAAGAAGTTGATTAAAGTAAAGCAATAAAGAATCGTACGCTGAAAAAAGCAATTAACATGAGCAATAAACAAATGCACAGAAATTTGATATAAAACTTAATGAATAACATGTGAAAAATCATAAATATTAAGTCTATGAAGCATAAAAAAGAGAGCATGAAAATGAAAATATTTTCTTAAAAAAGATATAAAAGAGCCTCGGAATAATAAAATCATGCTACCACGCTAATGTATATGAATCTATCTAAATAGATAACAAAAACATATAAAAATGTGACCACTGCATCTAAATATAAAATAATTTAAGAGTGAAAGAGAAATGAACAACATAAAAACAACTGAGCTCCCGCAACTAATATATAAGAATTGCTACAAATGTAATGGAATAATGCTTGGAAATAAAACCGTGCCACCTGCGTATAATACAAAATATGTGTTACAAAAAAGATAGAAAATTAAGCGCAAGTGAGTAACGGTACCCCCGCGTCTAATATATATGAACTTCATAAGTAAAAGAGACATACAAAAATAAAAATTAGTATGAAAGTGGATGAAAAGTGCTGCGAAATAACATAGTCATAACATAAAAATAGAAAAAGTGACAAATAAATCGAGAGTAATCGTAATAATGAACATAAATTGACTGCTTAAAAAAGATATAATTTGGCAAAAAAAGGATAATAGATTAGAAAGTTAGAAATATAAAGATAATAAGATTCTTTTATAACTTAACTTCTTTTCTTTTTAAATACTTATTACTTCTCAAATCATACTCCTTAAAACTGAAATTATATCTTCTTTTCTTACTTTACTTCTTCACTTTTCTAATACTTATTACTTCTCAAATCATACTCTTTAAAACTGAAATTCTATCTTCTTTTCTTACTTTACTTCTTCACTTTCTAAATACTTATTACTTCTCAAAGCATACTCCTTAAAACTGAAATTCTATCTTCTTTTCTTACTTTACTTCTTCACTTTCTAAATACTTATTACTTCTCAAAGCATACTCTTTAAAACTGAAATTCTATCTTCTTTTCTTACTTTACTTCTTCACTTTCTAAATACTTATTACTTCTCAAAGCATACTACTTAAAACTGAAATTATATCTTCTTTTCTTACTTTACTTCTTCACTTTTCAAAATACTTATTACTTCTCAAAGCATACTACTTAAAACTGAAATTATATCTTCTTTTCTTACTTTACTTCTTCACTTTCTAAATACTTATTACTTCTCAAAGCATACTCCTTAAAACTGAAATTATATCTTCTTTTCTTACTTTACTTCTTCACTTTTCAAAATACTTATTACTTCTCAAAGCATACTACTTAAAACTGAAATTATATCTTCTTTTCTTACTTTACTTCTTCACTTTTCAAAATACTTATTACTTCTCAAAGCATACTCCTTAAAACTGAAATTCTATCTTCTTTTCTTACTTTACTTCTTCACTTTTCAAAATACTTATTACTTCTCAAAGCATACTCTTTAAAAATGAAATTCTATCTTCTTTTCTTACTTTACTTCTTCACTTTCTAAATACTTATTACTTCTGAAAGCATACTCCTTAAAACTGAAATTCTATCTTCTTTTCTTACTTTACTTCTTCACTTTTCAAAATACTTATTACTTCTCAAAGCATACTCCTTAAAACTGAAATTCTATCTTCTTTTCTTACTTTACTTCTTCACTTTTCAAAATACTTATTACTTCTCAAAGCATACTCTTTAAAACTGAAATTCTATCTTCTTTTCTTACTTTACTTCTTCACTTTTCAAAATACTTATTACTTCTCAAAGCATACTCATTAAAACTGAAATTCTATCTTCTTTTCTTACTTTACTTCTTCACTTTTCTAAATACTTATTACTTCTCAAATCATAATCTTTAAAACTGAAATTCTATCTTCTTTTCTTACTTTACTTCTTCACTTTCTAAATACTTATTACTTCTCAAATCATACTCTTTAAAACTGAAATTCTATCTTCTTTTCTTACTTTACTTCTTCACTTTTCAAAATACTTATTACTTCTCAAAGCATACTCTTTAAAACTGAAATTCTATCTTCTTTTCTTACTTTACTTCTTCACTTTCTAAATACTTATTACTTCTCAAAGCATACTCTTTAAAACTGAAATTCTATCTTCTTTTCTTACTTTACTTCTTCACTTTTCTAAATACTTATTACTTCTCAAAGCATACTACTTAAAACTGAAATTCTATCTTCTTTTCTTACTTTACTTCTTCACTTTTCAAAATACTTATTACTTCTGAAAGCATACTCCTTAAAACTGAAATTCTATCTTCTTTTCTTACTTTACTTCTTCACTTTCTAAATACTTATTACTTCTCAAAGCATACTACTTAAAACTGAAATTCTATCTTCTTTTCTTACTTTACTTCTTCACTTTCTAAATACTTATTACTTCTGAAAGCATACTCCTAAAACTGAAATTCTATCTTCTTTTCTTACTTTACTTCTTCACTTTCTAAATACTTATTACTTCTCAAATCATACTCTTTAAAACTGAAATTCTATCTTCTTTTCTTACTTTACTTCTTCACTTTCTAAATACTTATTACTTCTCAAAGCATACTACTTAAAACTGAAATTCTATCTTCTTTTCTTACTTTACTTCTTAACTTTCTAAATACTTATTACTTCTCAAAGCACACTACTTAAAACTGAAATTCTATCTTCTTTTCTTACTTTTCTTCTTCACTTTTCAAAATACTTATTACTTCTCAAAGCATACTCTTTAAAACTGAAATTCTATCTTCTTTTCTTACTTTACTTCTTCACTTTTCAAAATACTTATTACTTCTGAAAGCACACTACTTAAAACTGAAATTATATCTTCTTTTCTTACTTTACTTCTTCACTTTTCAAAATACTTATTACTTCTCAAAGCATACTCCTTAAAACTGAAATTCTATCTTCTTTTCTTACTTTACTTCTTCACTTTTCTAATACTTATTACTTCTCAAAGCACACTACTTAAAACTGAAATTATATCTTCTTTTCTTACTTTTCTTCTTCACTTTCTAAATACTTATTACTTCTGAAAGCACACTCCTAAAAACTGAAATTCTATCTTCTTTTCTTACTTTACTTCTACACTTTCTAAATACTTATTACTTCTCAAAGCATACTCTTTAAAACTGAAATTCTATCTTCTTTTCTTACTTTTCTTCTTCACTTTTCAAAATACTTATTACTTCTCAAAGCACACTACTTAAAACTGAAATTCTATCTTCTTTTCTTACTTTACTTCTTCACTTTCTAAATACTTATTACTTCTCAAAGCATACTACTTAAAACTGAAATTCTATCTTCTTTTCTTACTTTACTTCTTCACTTTTCAAAATACTTATTACTTCTCAAAGCATACTCTTTAAAACTGAAATTCTATCTTCTTTTCTTACTTTACTTCTTCACTTTTCAAAATACTTATTACTTCTGAAAGCACACTACTTAAAACTGAAATTATATCTTCTTTTCTTACTTTACTTCTTCACTTTTCAAAATACTTATTACTTCTCAAAGCACACTCCTAAAAACTGAAATTCTATCTTCTTTTCTTACTTTACTTCTTCACTTTTCTAAATACTTATTACTTCTCAAAGCACACTACTTAAAACTGAAATTATATCTTCTTTTCTTACTTTACTTCTTCACTTTCTAAATACTTATTACTTCTGAAAGCATACTCCTTAAAACTGAAATTCTATCTTCTTTTCTTACTTTACTTCTACACTTTCTAAATACTTATTACTTCTCAAATCATACTCTTTAAAACTGAAATTCTATCTTCTTTTCTTACTTTTCTTCTTCACTTTTCAAAATACTTATTACTTCTCAAAGCACACTACTTAAAACTGAAATTATATCTTCTTTTCTTACTTTTCTTCTTCACTTTCTAAATACTTATTACTTCTCAAAGCATACTACTTAAAACTGAAATTATATCTTCTTTTCTTACTTTACTTCTTCACTTTTCAAAATACTTATTACTTCTCAAAGCATACTCTTTAAAACTGAAATTCTATCTTCTTTTCTTACTTTACTTCTTCACTTTTCAAAATACTTATTACTTCTGAAAGCACACTACTTAAAACTGAAATTATATCTTCTTTTCTTACTTTACTTCTTCACTTTTCAAAATACTTATTACTTCTCAAAGCACACTCCTAAAAACTGAAATTCTATCTTCTTTTCTTACTTTACTTCTTCACTTTTCTAATACTTATTACTTCTCAAAGCACACTACTTAAAACTGAAATTATATCTTCTTTTCTTACTTTACTACTTCACTTTTCTAATACTTATTACTTTCAAATCATAATCTTTAAAACTGAAATTCTATCTTCTTTTCTTACTTTACTTCTTCAATTTTCAAAATACTTATTACTTCTCAAATCATACTCTTTAAAACTGAAATTATATCTTCTTTTCTTACTTTTCTTCTTCACTTTCTAAATACTTATTACTTCTCAAAGCATACTCCTTAAAACTGAAATTCTATCTTCTTTTCTTACTTTACTTCTTCACTTTTCAAAATACTTATTACTTCTCAAAGCACACTACTTAAAACTGAAATTATATCTTCTTTTCTTACTTTACTTCTTCACTTTCTAAATACTTATTACTTCTGAAAGCACACTCCTAAAAACTGAAATTCTTTCTTCTTTTCTTACTTTACTTCTTCACTTTTCAAAATACTTATTACTTCTCAAAGCATACTCTTTAAAACTGAAATTCTTTCTTCTTTTCTTACTTTACTTCTTCACTTTTCTAAATACTTATTACTTCTCAAATCATACTCTTTAAAACTGAAATTCTTTCTTCTTTTCTTACTTTACTTCTTCACTTTTCAAAATAATTTTTACTTCTCAAAGCATACTCTTTAAAAATGAAATTCTATTTTCTTTTCTTACTTTACTTCTTCACTTTCTAAATACTTATTACTTCTCAAAGCATACTCTTTAAAACTGAAATTCTATCTTCTTCTCTTACTTTACTTCGTCACTTTTCTAAATACTTATTACTTCTCAAATCATACTCTTTAAAACTGAAATTATATCTTCTTTTCTTACTTTTCTTCTTCACTTTTCAAAATACTTATTACTTCTGAAAGCACACTCCTAAAAACTGAAATTCTATCTTCTTTTCTTACTTTACTTCTTCACTTTCTAAATACTTATTACTTCTCAAATCATACTCTTTAAAACTGAAATTCTATCTTCTTTTCTTACTTTACTTCTTCACTTTCTAAATACTTATTACTTCTCAAATCATACTACTTAAAACTGAAATTATATCTTCTTTTCTTACTTTACTTCTTCACTTTCTAAATACTTATTACTTCTCAAAGCACACTACTTAAAACTGAAATTCTATTTTCTTTTCTTACTTTACTTCTTCACTTTCTAAATACTTATTACTTCTCAAAGCACACTACTTAAAACTGAAATTATATCTTCTTTTCTTACTTTTCTTCTTCACTTTTCAAAATACTTATTACTTCTCAAAGCATACTCTTTAAAACTGAAATTCTTTCTTCTTTTCTTACTTTACTTCTTCACTTTTCTAAATACTTATTACTTCTCAAATCATACTCTTTAAAACTGAAATTCTTTCTTCTTTTCTTACTTTACTTCTTCACTTTTCAAAATAATTTTTACTTCTCAAAGCATACTCTTTAAAAATGAAATTCTATTTTCTTCTCTTACTTTACTTCGTCACTTTTCTAAATACTTATTACTTCTCAAATCATACTCTTTAAAACTGAAATTCTTTCTTCTTTTCTTACTTTACTTCTTCACTTTCTAAATACTTATTACTTCTCAAAGCATACTCTTTAAAACTGAAATTCTATCTTCTTCTCTTACTTTACTTCGTCACTTTTCTAATACTTATTACTTCTCAAAGCACACTACTTAAAACTGAAATTATATCTTCTTTTCTTACTTTTCTTCTTCACTTTTCTAATACTTATTACTTCTCAAAGCACACTACTTAAAACTGAAATTCTATCTTCTTTTCTTACTTTACTTCTTCACTTTCTAAATACTTATTACTTCTCAAATCATACTCTTTAAAACTGAAATTCTATCTTCTTTTCTTACTTTACTTCTTCACTTTCTAAATACTTATTACTTCTCAAATCATACTCTTTAAAAATGAAATTCTATCTTCTTTTATTACTTTACTTCTTCACTTTCTAAATACTTATTACTTCTGAAAGCACACTCCTAAAAACTGAAATTCTATCTTCTTTTCTTACTTTACTTCTTCACTTTCTAAATACTTATTACTTCTCAAATCATACTCTTTAAAACTGAAATTCTATCTTCTTTTCTTACTTTACTTCTTCACTTTTCAAAATACTTATTACTTCTCAAAGCATACTCTTTAAAACTGAAATTATATCTTCTTTTCTTACTTTACTTCTTCACTTTTCAAAACACTTATTACTTCTCAAAGCATACTCTTTAAAACTGAAATTATATCTTCTTTTCTTACTTTACTTCTTCACTTTTCAAAATACTTATTACTTCTCAAAGCACACTACTTAAAACTGAAATTATATCTTCTTTTCTTACTTTTCTTCTTCACTTTTCAAAATACTTATTACTTCTCAAAGCACACTACTTAAAACTGAAATTATATCTTCTTTTCTTACTTTTCTTCTTCACTTTTCAAAATACTTATTACTTCTCAAAGCACACTACTTAAAACTGAAATTATATCTTCTTTTCTTACTTTACTT
Organism: Loxodes magnus; assembly: GCA_946699065.1. Taxonomy (NCBI): domain Eukaryota; phylum Ciliophora; class Karyorelictea; order Loxodida; family Loxodidae; genus Loxodes; species Loxodes magnus. The sequence continues at coordinate 18,424 of CAMPDV010004305.1, read as the reverse complement.
CTTCACTTTTCAAAATACTTATTACTTCTCAAAGCATACTCTTTAAAACTGAAATTCTATCTTCTTTTCTTACTTTACTTCTTCACTTTCAAAATACTTATTACTTCTCAAAGCACACTACTTAAAACTGAAATTATATCTTCTTTTCTTACTTTACTTCTTCACTTTTCAAAATACTTATTACTTCTCAAATCATACTCTTTAAAACTGAAATTATATCTTCTTTTCTTACTTTTCTTCTTCACTTTTCAAAACACTTATTACTTCTCAAAGCACACTACTTAAAACTGAAATTCTATCTTCTTTTCTTACTTTACTTCTTCACTTTTCAAAATACTTATTACTTCTGAAAGCACACTCCTAAAAACTGAAATTCTTTCTTCTTTTCTTACTTTACTTCTTCACTTTTCAAAATACTTATTACTTCTCAAAGCATACTCTTTAAAACTGAAATTATATCTTCTTTTCTTACTTTACTTCTTCACTTTCTAAATACTTATTACTTCTCAAAGCACACTACTTAAAACTGAAATTATATCTTCTTTTCTTACTTTACTTCTTCACTTTCTAAATACTTATTACTTCTCAAATCATACTCTTTAAAACTGAAATTCTATCTTCTTTTCTTACTTTACTTCTTCACTTTCTAAATACTTATTACTTCTCAAATCATACTCTTTAAAAATGAAATTCTATCTTCTTTTCTTACTTTACTTCTTCATTTTTCAAAATACTTATTACTTCTCAAAGCACACTACTTAAAACTGAAATTCTTTCTTCTTTTCTTACTTTACTTCTTCACTTTTCTAAATACTTATTACTTCTCAAATCATACTCTTTAAAACTGAAATTCTATCTTCTTTTCTTACTTTACTTCTTCACTTTCTAAATACTTATTACTTCTCAAATCATACTCTTTAAAACTGAAATTCTATCTTCTTTTCTTACTTTACTTCTTCACTTTTCTAATACTTATTACTTCTCAAAGCACACTACTTAAAACTGAAATTATATCTTCTTTTCTTACTTTTCTTCTTCACTTTTCAAAATACTTATTACTTCTGAAAGCACACTACTTAAAACTGAAATTATATCTTCTTTTCTTACTTTACTTCTTCACTTTTCAAAATACTTATTACTTCTGAAAGCATACTCTTTAAAACTGAAATTCTATCTTCTTTTCTTACTTTACTTCTTCACTTTCTAAATACTTATTACTTCTCAAATCATACTCTTTAAAACTGAAATTCTATCTTCTTTTCTTACTTTACTTCTTCACTTTCTAAATACTTATTACTTCTCAAATCATACTCTTTAAAACTGAAATTCTATCTTCTTTTCTTACTTTACTTCTTCACTTTTCTAATACTTATTACTTCTCAAAGCACACTACTTAAAACTGAAATTATATCTTCTTTTCTTACTTTACTTCTTCACTTTTCAAAATACTTATTACTTCTGAAAGCACACTCCTAAAAACTGAAATTATATCTTCTTTTCTTACTTTACTTCTTCACTTTTCAAAATACTTATTACTTCTGAAAGCACACTACTTAAAACTGAAATTCTTTCTTCTTTTCTTACTTTACTTCTTCACTTTTCAAAATACTTATTACTTCTCAAAGCACACTACTTAAAACTGAAATTATATCTTCTTTTCTTACTTTACTTCTTCACTTTTCTAATACTTATTACTTCTCAAATCATACTCTTTAAAAATAAAATTCTATCTTCTTTTCTTACTTTACTTCTTCACTTTTCAAAATACTTATTACTTCTCAAAGCACACTACTTAAAACTGAAATTATATCTTCTTTTCTTACTTTACTTCTTCCCTTTTCAAAACACTTATTACTTCTCAAAGCATACTCTTTAAAACTGAAATTCTTTCTTCTTTTCTTACTTTACTTCTTCACTTTCTAAATACTTATTACTTCTCAAATCATACTACTTAAAACTGAAATTATATCTTCTTTTCTTACTTTACTTCTTCACTTTCTAAATACTTATTACTTCTCAAAGCACACTACTTAAAACTGAAATTCTTTCTTCTTTTCTTACTTTACTTCTTCACTTTTCAAAATACTTATTACTTCTCAAAGCATACTCTTTAAAACTGAAATTCTTTCTTCTTTTCTTACTTTACTTCTTCACTTTTCAAAACACTTATTACTTCTCAAAGCATACTCTTTAAAACTGAAATTCTATCTTCTTTTCTTACTTTACTTCTTCACTTTTCTAATACTTATTACTTCTCAAAGCACACTACTTAAAACTGAAATTATATCTTCTTTTCTTACTTTTCTTCTTCACTTTTCAAAATACTTATTACTTCTCAAAGCACACTACTTAAAACTGAAATTATATCTTCTTTTCTTACTTTTCTTCTTCACTTTTCAAAATACTTATTACTTCTCAAAGCACACTACTTAAAACTGAAATTATATCTTCTTTTCTTACTTTTCTTCTTCACTTTTCAAAATACTTATTACTTCTGAAAGCACACTACTTAAAACTGAAATTATATCTTCTTTTCTTACTTTACTTCTTCACTTTTCAAAATACTTATTACTTCTGAAAGCACACTCCTAAAAACTGAAATTCTTTCTTCTTTTCTTACTTTACTTCTTCACTTTTCAAAATACTTATTACTTCTCAAAGCACACTACTTAAAACTGAAATTATATCTTCTTTTCTTACTTTATTTCTTCACTTTTCAAAATACTTTTTACTTCTCAAAGCACACTACTTAAAACTGAAATTATATCTTCTTTTCTTACTTTACTTCTTCACTTTCTAAATACTTATTACTTCTCAAATCATACTCTTTAAAACTGAAATTCTATCTTCTTTTCTTACTTTACTTCTTCACTTTTCTAAATACTTATTACTTCTCAAATCATACTCTTTAAAACTGAAATTATATCTTCTTTTCTTACTTTACTTCTTCACTTTCTAAATACTTATTACTTCTCAAATCATACTCTTTAAAACTGAAATTCTATCTTCTTTTCTTACTTTACTTCTTCACTTTTCAAAATACTTTTTACTTCTCAAATCATACTCCTAAAAACTGAAATTCTTTCTTCTTTTCTTACTTTACTTCTTCACTTTTCAAAATACTTATTACTTCTCAAAGCATACTCTTTAAAACTGAAATTCTTTCTTCTTTTCTTACTTTACTTCTTCACTTTTCAAAACACTTATTACTTCTCAAAGCATACTCTTTAAAACTGAAATTATATCTTCTTTTCTTACTTTACTTCTTCACTTTTCAAAATACTTATTACTTCTCAAAGCACACTACTTAAAACTGAAATTATATCTTCTTTTCTTACTTTACTTCTTCACTTTCTAAATACTTATTACTTCTCAAATCATACTCTTTAAAACTGAAATTCTATCTTCTTTTCTTACTTTACTTCTTCACTTTTCAAAATACTTATTACTTCTCAAAGCACACTACTTAAAACTGAAATTATATCTTCTTTTCTTACTTTACTTCTTCACTTTTCAAAATACTTATTACTTCTCAAAGCACACTACTTAAAACTGAAATTCTTTCTTCTTTTCTTACTTTACTTCTTCACTTTTCAAAATACTTATTACTTCTCAAAGCACACTACTTAAAACTGAAATTCTATCTTCTTTTCTTACTTTACTTCTTCACTTTTCAAAATACTTATTACTTCTGAAAGCACACTCCTAAAAACTGAAATTATATCTTCTTTTCTTACTTTTCTTCTTCACTTTTCAAAATACTTATTACTTCTCAAAGCATACTCTTTAAAACTGAAATTCTATCTTCTTTTCTTACTTTACTTCTTCACTTTTCAAAATACTTATTACTTCTCAAAGCACACTACTTAAAACTGAAATTATATCTTCTTTTCTTACTTTACTTCTTCACTTTTCAAAATACTTATTACTTCTGAAAGCACACTCTTTAAAACTGAAATTCTTTCTTCTTTTCTTACTTTACTTCTTCACTTTTCAAAATACTTATTACTTCTCAAAGCACACTACTTAAAACTGAAATTATATCTTCTTTTCTTACTTTTCTTCTTCACTTTTCAAAATACTTATTACTTCTCAAAGCACACTACTTAAAACTGAAATTATATCTTCTTTTCTTACTTTTCTTCTTCACTTTTCAAAATACTTATTACTTCTGAAAGCACACTCCTAAAAACTGAAATTCTTTCTTCTTTTCTTACTTTACTTCTTCACTTTTCAAAATACTTATTACTTCTCAAAGCATACTCTTTAAAACTGAAATTCTTTCTTCTTTTCTTACTTTACTTCTTCACTTTTCAAAACACTTATTACTTCTCAAAGCATACTCTTTAAAACTGAAATTCTATCTTCTTTTCTTACTTTACTTCTTCACTTTTCTAATACTTATTACTTCTCAAAGCACACTACTTAAAATTGAAATTATATCTTCTTTTCTTACTTTTCTTCTTCACTTTTCAAAATACTTATTACTTCTCAAAGCACACTACTTAAAACTGAAATTATATCTTCTTTTCTTACTTTTCTTCTTCACTTTTCAAAATACTTATTACTTCTCAAATCATACTCTTTAAAACTGAAATTATATCTTCTTTTCTTACTTTTCTTCTTCACTTTTCAAAATACTTATTACTTCTCAAAGCACACTACTTAAAACTGAAATTCTTTCTTCTTTTCTTACTTTACTTCTTCACTTTTCAAAATACTTATTACTTCTCAAAGCACACTACTTAAAACTGAAATTATATCTTCTTTTCTTACTTTACTTCTTCACTTTCTAAATACTTATTACTTCACAAATCATACTCTTTAAAACTGAAATTATATCTTCTTTTCTTACTTTATTTCTTCACTTTTCAAAATACTTTTTACTTCTCAAAGCACACTACTTAAAACTGAAATTATATCTTCTTTTCTTACTTTACTTCTTCACTTTTCAAAATACTTTTTAATTCTCAAATCATACTCTTTAAAAATGAAATTCTATCTTCTTTTCTTACTTTACTTCTTCATTTTTCTAAATACTTATTACTTCTAGAAGCATACTCTTTAATACTGAAATTCTATCTTCTTTTATTACTTTACTTCTTCACTTTTCTAAAGACTTAATACTTCTCAAAGCATACTCCTTAAAACTGAAATTCTATCTTCTTTTCTTACTTTACTTCTTCACTTTCTAAATACTTATTACTTCTCAAAGCATACTCTTTAAAACTGAAATTATATCTTCTTTTCTTACTTTACTTCTTCACTTTTCAAAATACTTATTACTTCTCAAAGCACACTACTTAAAACTGAAATTATATCTTCTTTTCTTACTTTACTTCTTCACTTTCTAAATACTTTTTACTTCTCAAATCATACTCTTTAAAACTGAAATGCTTTCTTCTTTTCTTACTTTACTTCTTCACTTTTCAAAATACTTTTTACTTCTCAAAGCACACTCTTTAAAACTGAAATTCTATCTTCTTTTCTTACTTTACTTCTTCACTTTTCAAAATACTTATTACTTCTCAAATCATACTCTTTAAAACTGAAATTCTATCTTCTTTTCTTACTTTTCTTCTTCACTTTTCAAAATACTTATTACTTCTCAAAGCACACTACTTAAAACTGAAATTATATCTTCTTTTCTTACTTTTCTTCTTCACTTTTCTAATACTTATTACTTCTCAAAGCACACTACTTAAAACTGAAATTATATCTTCTTTTCTTACTTTACTTCTTCACTTTTCAAAATACTTATTACTTCTCAAAGCACACTACTTAAAACTGAAATTATATCTTCTTTTCTTACTTTTCTTCTTCACTTTTCAAAATACTTATTACTTCTCAAAGCACACTCCTAAAAACTGAAATCATATCTTCTTTTCTTACTTTTCTTCTTCACTTTTCAAAATACTTATTACCTCTCAAAGCACACTACTTAAAACTGAAATTATATCTTCTTTTCTTACTTTTCTTCTTCACTTTTCTAAAGACTTAATACTTCTCAAAGCATACTCCTTAAAACTGAAATTCTATCTTCTTTTCTTACTTTACTTCTTCACTTTCTAAATACTTATTACTTCTCAAAGCACACTACTTAAAACTGAAATTATATCTTCTTTTCTTACTTTACTTCTTCACTTTTCAAAATACTTATTACTTCTCAAAGCACACTACTTAAAACTGAAATTCTTTCTTCTTTTCTTACTTTACTTCTTCACTTTTCAAAATACTTATTACTTCTCAAAGCACACTACTTAAAACTGAAATTATATCTTCTTTTCTTACTTTACTTCTTCACTTTCTAAATACTTATTACTTCACAAATCATACTCTTTAAAACTGAAATTATATCTTCTTTTCTTACTTTTCTTCTTCACTTTTCAAAATACTTATTACTTCTCAAAGCACACTACTTAAAACTGAAATTATATCTTCTTTTCTTACTTTACTTCTTCACTTTTCAAAATACTTATTACTTCTCAAAGCACACTACTTAAAACTGAAATTATATCTTCTTTTCTTACTTTACTTCTTCACTTTTCAAAATACTTATTACTTCTCAAATCATACTCTTTAAAACTGAAATTATATCTTCTTTTCTTACTTTTCTTCTTCACTTTTCAAAATACTTATTACTTCTCAAAGCACACTACTTAAAACTGAAATTATATCTTCTTTTCTTACTTTACTTCTTCACTTTTCAAAATACTTATTACTTCTCAAAGCACACTACTTAAAACTGAAATTCTTTCTTCTTTTCTTACTTTACTTCTTCACTTTTCAAAATACTTATTACTTCTGAAAGCACACTCCTAAAAACTGAAATTCTTTCTTCTTTTCTTACTTTACTTCTTCACTTTTCAAAATACTTATTACTTCTCAAAGCACACTACTTAAAACTGAAATTATATCTTCTTTTCTTACTTTACTTCTTCACTTTTCAAAATACTTATTACTTCTCAAAGCATACTCTTTAAAACTGAAATTATATCTTCTTTTCTTACTTTACTTCTTCACTTTTCAAAATACTTATTACTTCTCAAAGCACACTCCTAAAAACTGAAATTCTTTCTTCTTTTCTTACTTTACTTCTTCACTTTTCAAAATACTTATTACTTCTGAAAGCACACTCCTAAAAACTGAAATTCTTTCTTCTTTTCTTACTTTACTTCTTCACTTTTCAAAATACTTATTACTTCTCAAAGCATACTCTTTAAAACTGAAATTCTTTCTTCTTTTCTTACTTTACTTCTTCACTTTTCAAAATACTTATTACTTCTAGAAGCATACTCTTTAAAACTGAAATTCTATCTTCTTTTCTTACTTTACTTCTTCACTTTTCTAATACTTATTACTTCTCAAAGCACACTACTTAAAACTGAAATTATATCTTCTTTTCTTACTTTTCTTCTTCACTTTTCAAAATACTTATTACTTCTCAAAGCACACTACTTAAAACTGAAATTATATCTTCTTTTCTTACTTTTCTTCTTCACTTTTCAAAATACTTATTACTTCTCAAATCATACTCTTTAAAACTGAAATTATATCTTCTTTTCTTACTTTTCTTCTTCACTTTTCAAAATACTTATTACTTCTCAAAGCACACTACTTAAAACTGAAATTATATCTTCTTTTCTTACTTTACTTCTTCACTTTTCTAAAGACTTAATACTTCTCAAAGCATACTCCTTAAAACTGAAATTCTATCTTCTTTTCTTACTTTACTTCTTCACTTTCTAAATACTTATTACTTCTCAAAGCACACTACTTAAAACTGAAATTATATCTTCTTTTCTTACTTTACTTCTTCACTTTTCAAAATACTTATTACTTCTGAAAGCACACTACTTAAAACTGAAATTCTTTCTTCTTTTCTTACTTTACTTCTTCACTTTCTAAATACTTATTACTTCTCAAAGCACACTACTTAAAACTGAAATTATATCTTCTTTTCTTACTTTACTTCTTCACTTTCTAAATACTTATTACTTCTCAAAGCACACTACTTAAAACTGAAATTATATCTTCTTTTCTTACTTTACTTCTTCACTTTTCAAAATACTTATTACTTCTCAAAGCACACTACTTAAAACTGAAATTCTATCTTCTTTTCTTACTTTACTTCTTCACTTTCTAAATACTTATTACTTCTCAAATCATACTCTTTAAAAATGAAATTCTATCTTCTTTTCTTACTTTACTTCTTCACTTTTCTAAATACTTATTACTTCTCAAATCATACTCTTTAAAACTGAAATTATATCTTCTTTTCTTACTTTACTTCTTCACTTTCTAAATACTTATTACTTCTCAAAGCACACTACTTAAAACTGAAATTATATCTTCTTTTCTTACTTTACTTCTTCACTTTTCAAAATACTTATTACTTCTCAAAGCACACTACTTAAAACTGAAATTATATCTTCTTTTCTTACTTTACTTCTTCACTTTTCTAAAGACTTAATACTTCTCAAAGCATACTCCTTAAAACTGAAATTCTATCTTCTTTTCTTACTTTACTTCTTCACTTTCTAAATACTTATTACTTCTCAAAGCACACTACTTAAAACTGAAATTCTTTCTTCTTTTCTTACTTTACTTCTTCACTTTTCAAAATACTTATTACTTCTGAAAGCACACTCCTAAAAACTGAAATTCTTTCTTCTTTTCTTACTTTACTTCTTCACTTTTCAAAATACTTATTACTTCTCAAAGCATACTCTTTAAAACTGAAATTCTTTCTTCTTTTCTTACTTTACTTCTTCACTTTTCAAAATACTTATTACTTCTAGAAGCATACTCTTTAAAACTGAAATTCTATCTTCTTTTCTTACTTTACTTCTTCACTTTTCTAATACTTATTACTTCTCAAAGCACACTACTTAAAACTGAAATTATATCTTCTTTTCTTACTTTTCTTCTTCACTTTTCAAAATACTTATTACTTCTCAAATCATACTCTTTAAAACTGAAATTCTATCTTCTTTTCTTACTTTTCTTCTTCACTTTTCAAAATACTTATTACTTCTCAAAGCACACTACTTAAAACTGAAATTATATCTTCTTTTCTTACTTTTCTTCTTCACTTTTCTAATACTTATTACTTCTCAAAGCACACTACTTAAAACTGAAATTATATCTTCTTTTCTTACTTTACTTCTTCACTTTTCAAAATACTTATTACTTCTCAAAGCACACTCCTTAAAACTGAAATTCTATCTTCTTTTCTTACTTTACTTCTTCACTTTCTAAATACTTATTACTTCTCAAAGCACACTACTTAAAACTGAAATTATATCTTCTTTTCTTACTTTACTTCTTCACTTTTCAAAATACTTATTACTTCTGAAAGCACACTACTTAAAACTGAAATTCTTTCTTCTTTTCTTACTTTACTTCTTCACTTTCTAAATACTTATTACTTCTCAAAGCACACTACTTAAAACTGAAATTATATCTTCTTTTCTTACTTTACTTCTTCACTTTCTAAATACTTATTACTTCTCAAAGCACACTACTTAAAACTGAAATTATATCTTCTTTTCTTACTTTACTTCTTCACTTTTCAAAATACTTATTACTTCTCAAAGCACACTACTTAAAACTGAAATTCTATCTTCTTTTCTTACTTTACTTCTTCACTTTCTAAATACTTATTACTTCTCAAAGCATACTCTTTAAAAATGAAATTCTTTCTTCTTTTCTTACTTTACTTCTTCACTTTTCAAAACACTTATTACTTCTCAAAGCATACTCTTTAAAACTGAAATTCTATCTTCTTTTCTTACTTTACTTCTTCACTTTTCTAATACTTATTACTTCTCAAAGCACACTACTTAAAATTGAAATTATATCTTCTTTTCTTACTTTACTTCTTCATTTTTCAAAATACTTATTACTTCTCAAAGCACACTACTTAAAACTGAAATTATATCTTCTTTTCTTACTTTACTTCTTCACTTTTCAAAATACTTATTACTTCTCAAAGCACACTACTTAAAACTGAAATTATATCTTCTTTTCTTACTTTACTTCTTCACTTTTCAAAATACTTATTACTTCTCAAAGCACACTACTTAAAACTGAAATTATATCTTCTTTTCTTACTTTTCTTCTTCACTTTTCAAAATACTTATTACTTCTCAAAGCATACTCTTTAAAACTGAAATTCTATCTTCTTTTCTTACTTTACTTCTTCACTTTTCAAAATACTTATTACTTCTCAAAGCACACTACTTAAAACTGAAATTATATCTTCTTTTCTTACTTTTCTTCTTCACTTTTCAAAATACTTATTACTTCTCAAAGCACACTACTTAAAACTGAAATTATATCTTCTTTTCTTACTTTACTTCTTCATTTTTCAAAATACTTATTACTTCTCAAAGCACACTACTTAAAACTGAAATTATATCTTCTTTTCTTACTTTACTTCTTCACTTTTCAAAATACTTATTACTTCTCAAAGCACACTACTTAAAACTGAAATTATATCTTCTTTTCTTACTTTACTTCTTCACTTTTCAAAATACTTATTACTTCTCAAAGCACACTCCTAAAAACTGAAATTATATCTTCTTTTCTTACTTTTCTTCTTCACTTTTCAAAATACTTATTACTTCTCAAAGCACACTACTTAAAACTGAAATTATATCTTCTTTTCTTACTTTACTTCTTCACTTTTCTAAAGACTTAATACTTCTCAAAGCATACTCCTTAAAACTGAAATTCTATCTTCTTTTCTTACTTTACTTCTTCACTTTCTAAATACTTATTACTTCTCAAATCATACTCTTTAAAAATGAAATTCTATCTTCTTTTCTTACTTTACTTCTTCACTTTTCTAAATACTTATTACTTCTCAAATCATACTCTTTAAAACTGAAATTATATCTTCTTTTCTTACTTTACTTCTTCACTTTCTAAATACTTATTACTTCTCAAAGCACACTACTTAAAACTGAAATTATATCTTCTTTTCTTACTTTACTTCTTCACTTTTCTAAAGACTTAATACTTCTCAAAGCATACTCCTTAAAACTGAAATTCTATCTTCTTTTCTTACTTTACTTCTTCACTTTTCTAAATACTTATTACTTCTCAAATCATACTCTTTAAAACTGAAATTCTATCTTCTTTTCTTACTTTACTTCTTCACTTTTCTAAATACTTATTACTTCTCAAATCATACTCTTTAAAACTGAAATTATATCTTCTTTTCTTACTTTACTTCTTCACTTTCTAAATACTTATTACTTCTCAAAGCACACTACTTAAAACTGAAATTATATCTTCTTTTCTTACTTTACTTCTTCACTTTCTAAATACTTATTACTTCTCAAAGCATACTCCTTAAAACTGAAATTCTATCTTCTTTTCTTACTTTACTTCTTCACTTTCTAAATACTTATTACTTCTCAAATCATACTCTTTAAAAATGAAATTCTATCTTCTTTTCTTACTTTACTTCTTCACTTTCTAAATACTTATTACTTCTCAAATCATACTCTTTAAAAATGAAATTCTATCTTCTTTTCTTACTTTACTTCTTCACTTTTCTAAATACTTATTACTTCTCAAATCATACTCTTTAAAACTGAAATTATATCTTCTTTTCTTACTTTACTTCTTCACTTTCTAAATACTTATTACTTCTCAAAGCACACTACTTAAAACTGAAATTATATCTTCTTTTCTTACTTTACTTCTTCACTTTCTAAATACTTATTACTTCTCAAAGCATACTCCTTAAAACTGAAATTCTATCTTCTTTTCTTACTTTACTTCTTCACTTTCTAAATACTTATTACTTCTCAAATCATACTCTTTAAAAATGAAATTCTATCTTCTTTTCTTACTTTACTTCTTCACTTTCTAAATACTTATTACTTCTCAAAGCACACTACTTAAAACTGAAATTATATCTTCTTTTCTTACTTTACTTCTTCACTTTCTAAATACTTATTACTTCTCAAAGCACACTACTTAAAACTGAAATTATATCTTCTTTTCTTACTTTACTTCTTTACTTTTCTAAAGACTTAATACTTCTCAAAGCATACTCCTTAAAACTGAAATTCTATCTTCTTTTCTTACTTTACTTCTTCACTTTTCAAAATACTTATTACTTCTGAAAGCACACTACTTAAAACTGAAATTATATCTTCTTTTCTTACTTTACTTCTTCACTTTTCAAAATACTTATTACTTCTCAAAGCACACTCCTAAAAACTGAAATTATATCTTCTTTTCTTACTTTACTTCTTCACTTTCTAAATACTTATTACTTCTCAAATCATACTCTTTAAAACTGAAATTCTATCTTCTTTTCTTACTTTACTTCTTCACTTTTCTAAATACTTATTACTTCTCAAATCATACTCTTTAAAACTGAAATTATATCTTCTTTTCTTACTTTACTTCTTCACTTTTCAAAATACTTTTTAATTCTCAAATCATACTCTTTAAAAATGAAATTCTATCTTCTTTTCTTACTTTACTTCTTCACTTTTCAAAATACTTATTACTTCTCAAAGCACACTACTTAAAACTGAAATTATATCTTCTTTTCTTACTTTACTTCTTCACTTTCTAAATACTTATTACTTCTCAAATCATACTCTTTAAAACTGAAATTCTATCTTCTTTTCTTACTTTACTTCTTCACTTTTCTAAATACTTATTACTTCTCAAATCATACTCTTTAAAACTGAAATTATATCTTCTTTTCTTACTTTTCTTCTTCACTTTTCAAAATACTTATTACTTCTCAAAGCACACTACTTAAAACTGAAATTATATCTTCTTTTCTTACTTTACTTCTTCACTTTTCTAAATACTTATTACTTCTCAAATCATACTCTTTAAAACTGAAATTCTATCTTCTTTTCTTACTTTACTTCTTCACTTTCTAAATACTTTTTAATTCTCAAATCATACTCTTTAAAAATGAAATTCTATCTTCTTTTCTTACTTTACTTCTTCATTTTTCAAAATACTTATTACTTCTCAAATCATACTCTTTAAAAATGAAATTCTATCTTCTTTTCTTACTTTACTTCTTCACTTTTCTAAATACTTATTACTTCTCAAATCATACTCTTTAAAACTGAAATTATATCTTCTTTTCTTACTTTACTTCTTCACTTTCTAAATACTTATTACTTCTCAAAGCACACTACTTAAAACTGAAATTATATCTTCTTTTCTTACTTTACTTCTTCACTTTCTAAATACTTATTACTTCTCAAAGCACACTACTTAAAACTGAAATTATATCTTCTTTTCTTACTTTTCTTCTTCACTTTTCAAAATACTTATTACTTCTCAAATCATACTCTTTAAAACTGAAATTATATCTTCTTTTCTTACTTTACTTCTTCACTTTTCAAAATACTTATTACTTCTCAAAGCACACTACTTAAAACTGAAATTATATCTTCTTTTCTTACTTTACTTCTTCACTTTTCAAAATACTTATTACTTCTCAAAGCACACTACTTAAAACTGAAATTATATCTTCTTTTCTTACTTTTCTTCTTCACTTTTCAAAATACTTATTACTTCTCAAAGCATACTCTTTAAAACTGAAATTCTATCTTCTTTTCTTACTTTACTTCTTCACTTTTCAAAATACTTATTACTTCTCAAAGCACACTACTTAAAACTGAAATTATATCTTCTTTTCTTACTTTTCTTCTTCACTTTTCAAAATACTTATTACTTCTCAAAGCACACTACTTAAAACTGAAATTATATCTTCTTTTCTTACTTTACTTCTTCATTTTTCAAAATACTTATTACTTCTCAAAGCACACTACTTAAAACTGAAATTATATCTTCTTTTCTTACTTTACTTCTTCACTTTTCAAAATACTTATTACTTCTCAAAGCACACTACTTAAAACTGAAATTATATCTTCTTTTCTTACTTTACTTCTTCACTTTTCAAAATACTTATTACTTCTCAAAGCACACTCCTAAAAACTGAAATTATATCTTCTTTTCTTACTTTTCTTCTTCACTTTTCAAAATACTTATTACTTCTCAAAGCACACTACTTAAAACTGAAATTATATCTTCTTTTCTTACTTTACTTCTTCACTTTTCTAAAGACTTAATACTTCTCAAAGCATACTCCTTAAAACTGAAATTCTATCTTCTTTTCTTACTTTACTTCTTCACTTTCTAAATACTTATTACTTCTCAAATCATACTCTTTAAAAATGAAATTCTATCATCTTTTCTTACTTTACTTCTTCACTTTTCAAAATACTTATTACTTCTCAAATCATACTCTTTAAAACTGAAATTATATCTTCTTTTCTTACTTTACTTCTTCACTTTTCAAAATACTTTTTAATTCTCAAATCATACTCTTTAAAAATGAAATTCTATCTTCTTTTCTTACTTTACTTCTTCATTTTTCAAAATACTTATTACTTCTCAAAGCACACTACTTAAAACTGAAATTCTATCTTCTTTTCTTACTTTACTTCTTCACTTTTCTAAAGACTTAATACTTCTCAAAGCACACTACTTAAAACTGAAATTATATCTTCTTTTCTTACTTTACTTCTTCACTTTTCAAAATACTTATTACTTCTCAAATCATACTCTTTAAAAATGAAATTCTATCTTCTTTTCTTACTTTACTTCTTCACTTTTCTAAATACTTATTACTTCTCAAATCATACTCTTTAAAACTGAAATTATATCTTCTTTTCTTACTTTACTTCTTCACTTTCTAAATACTTATTACTTCTCAAAGCACACTACTTAAAACTGAAATTATATCTTCTTTTCTTACTTTACTTCTTCACTTTTCAAAATACTTATTACTTCTCAAAGCATACTCCTTAAAACTGAAATTCTATCTTCTTTTCTTACTTTACTTCTTCACTTTCTAAATACTTATTACTTCTCAAATCATACTCTTTAAAAATGAAATTCTATCTTCTTTTCTTACTTTACTTCTTCACTTTCTAAATACTTATTACTTCTCAAATCATACTCTTTAAAAATGAAATTCTATCTTCTTTTCTTACTTTACTTCTTCACTTTTCTAAATACTTATTACTTCTCAAATCATACTCTTTAAAACTGAAATTATATCTTCTTTTCTTACTTTACTTCTTCACTTTCTAAATACTTATTACTTCTCAAAGCACACTACTTAAAACTGAAATTATATCTTCTTTTCTTACTTTACTTCTTCACTTTCTAAATACTTATTACTTCTCAAAGCATACTCCTTAAAACTGAAATTCTATCTTCTTTTCTTACTTTACTTCTTCACTTTCTAAATACTTATTACTTCTCAAATCATACTCTTTAAAAATGAAATTCTATCTTCTTTTCTTACTTTACTTCTTCACTTTCTAAATACTTATTACTTCTCAAAGCACACTACTTAAAACTGAAATTATATCTTCTTTTCTTACTTTACTTCTTCACTTTCTAAATACTTATTACTTCTCAAAGCACACTACTTAAAACTGAAATTATATCTTCTTTTCTTACTTTACTTCTTCACTTTTCTAAAGACTTAATACTTCTCAAAGCATACTCCTTAAAACTGAAATTCTATCTTCTTTTCTTACTTTACTTCTTCACTTTTCAAAATACTTATTACTTCTCAAAGCACACTACTTAAAACTGAAATTCTTTCTTCTTTTCTTACTTTTCTTCTTCACTTTTCAAAATACTTATTACTTCTCAAAGCACACTCCTAAAAACTGAAATTATATCTTCTTTTCTTACTTTACTTCTTCACTTTCTAAATACTTATTACTTCTCAAATCATACTCTTTAAAACTGAAATTCTATCTTCTTTTCTTACTTTACTTCTTCACTTTTCAAAATACTTATTACTTCTCAAATCATACTCTTTAAAACTGAAATTATATCTTCTTTTCTTACTTTACTTCTTCACTTTTCAAAATACTTTTTAATTCTCAAATCATACTCTTTAAAAATGAAATTCTATCTTCTTTTCTTACTTTACTTCTTCATTTTTCAAAATACTTATTACTTCTCAAATCATACTCTTTAAAAATGAAATTCTATCTTCTTTTCTTACTTTACTTCTTCACTTTTCTAAATACTTATTACTTCTCAAATCATACTCTTTAAAACTGAAATTATATCTTCTTTTCTTACTTTACTTCTTCACTTTTCTAAAGACTTAATACTTCTCAAAGCACACTACTTAAAACTGAAATTATATCTTCTTTTCTTACTTTACTTCTTCACTTTTCAAAATACTTATTACTTCTCAAATCATACTCTTTAAAAATGAAATTCTATCTTCTTTTCTTACTTTACTTCTTCACTTTTCTAAATACTTATTACTTCTCAAATCATACTCTTTAAAACTGAAATTATATCTTCTTTTCTTACTTTACTTCTTCACTTTTCAAAATACTTTTTAATTCTCAAATCATACTCTTTAAAAATGAAATTCTATCTTCTTTTCTTACTTTACTTCTTCATTTTTCAAAATACTTATTACTTCTCAAATCATACTCTTTAAAAATGAAATTCTATCTTCTTTTCTTACTTTACTTCTTCACTTTTCTAAATACTTATTACTTCTCAAATCATACTCTTTAAAACTGAAATTATATCTTCTTTTCTTACTTTACTTCTTCACTTTCTAAATACTTATTACTTCTCAAAGCACACTACTTAAAACTGAAATTATATCTTCTTTTCTTACTTTACTTCTTCACTTTCTAAATACTTATTACTTCTCAAAGCACACTACTTAAAACTGAAATTATATCTTCTTTTCTTACTTTTCTTCTTCACTTTTCAAAATACTTATTACTTCTCAAAGCACACTACTTAAAACTGAAATTATATCTTCTTTTCTTACTTTACTTCTTCACTTTTCTAAAGACTTAATACTTCTCAAAGCATACTCCTTAAAACTGAAATTCTATCTTCTTTTCTTACTTTACTTCTTCACTTTCTAAATACTTATTACTTCTCAAAGCACACTACTTAAAACTGAAATTATATCTTCTTTTCTTACTTTACTTCTTCACTTTCTAAATACTTATTACTTCTCAAAGCACACTACTTAAAACTGAAATTATATCTTCTTTTCTTACTTTACTTCTTCACTTTTCAAAATACTTATTACTTCTCAAAGCACACTACTTAAAACTGAAATTCTTTCTTCTTTTCTTACTTTACTTCTTCACTTTCTAAATACTTATTACTTCTCAAAGCACACTACTTAAAACTGAAATTCTATCTTCTTTTCTTACTTTACTTCTTCACTTTCTAAATACTTATTACTTCTCAAATCATACTCTTTAAAACTGAAATTCTATCTTCTTTTCTTACTTTACTTCTTCACTTTCTAAATACTTATTACTTCTCAAATCATACTCTTTAAAACTGAAATTATATCTTCTTTTCTTACTTTTCTTCTTCACTTTTCAAAATACTTATTACTTCTCAAAGCACACTACTTAAAACTGAAATTATATCTTCTTTTCTTACTTTACTTCTTCACTTTTCAAAATACTTATTACTTCTGAAAGCACACTACTTAAAACTGAAATTATATCTTCTTTTCTTACTTTACTTCTTCACTTTTCAAAATACTTATTACTTCTCAAAGCACACTACTTAAAACTGAAATTATATCTTCTTTTCTTACTTTACTTCTTCACTTTTCAAAATACTTATTACTTCTCAAAGCACACTACTTAAAACTGAAATTATATCTTCTTTTCTTACTTTACTTCTTCACTTTTCAAAATACTTATTACTTCTCAAAGCACACTACTTAAAACTGAAATTATATCTTCTTTTCTTACTTTACTTCTTCACTTTTCAAAATACTTATTACTTCTCAAATCATACTCTTTAAAACTGAAATTATATCTTCTTTTCTTACTTTTCTTCTTCACTTTTCAAAATACTTTTTACTTCTCAAATCATACTCCTAAAAACTGAAATTATATCTTCTTTTCTTACTTTTCTTCTTCACTTTTCAAAATACTTATTACTTCTCAAAGCACACTACTTAAAACTGAAATTATATCTTCTTTTCTTACTTTACTTCTTCACTTTTCAAAATACTTATTACTTCTCAAAGCACACTACTTAAAACTGAAATTATATCTTCTTTTCTTACTTTTCTTCTTCACTTTTCAAAATACTTATTACTTCTCAAAGCACACTCCTAAAAACTGAAATTCTTTCTTCTTTTCTTACTTTACTTCTTCACTTTCTAAATACTTATTACTTCTCAAAGCACACTACTTAAAACTGAAATTCTATCTTCTTTTCTTACTTTACTTCTTCACTTTTCAAAATACTTATTACTTCTGAAAGCACACTACTTAAAACTGAAATTCTTTCTTCTTTTCTTACTTTACTTCTTCACTTTCTAAAT
>CAMPDV010004304.1:0-38190 GCA_946699065.1 Loxodes magnus | reverse complement strand
CATTTTAAAACTTTATGTAGACTTTTTACATTACCTAAAGCAGAATATGGGAGGAGACTTAGTATTCAAAAAGGAGTAACTGGAGTTCTGAACAGAATAGAATCAAGCATGAGATTAATTTCAAGAAAAGCTTTTTAAGTAGCAACTTTAACATTTAATGAATCATGTTATATAGACCTGAATTGATTACCCTTTAAGCACATTATGGCTATAAAATTCTTCAGATTCTACCATAAAATTAAATAAGAAAGTACTGATTTTCCAAGATAAACAATAGGCTCTCTTTTCATTAATATATGGAAAAAAGGATTTCAATACTACGATTAAGTGTAGCAATTATCAGACCTTTATAATATCGATCTGCAGAATTAATAGAATAATACCAATCTTAAAACTTTTACTAAACATGTAAGAGAAAAAATACAACAATATTTCTACAAAGTAGCTACTAAAAAATTTATGAGAATGAAAACAGCTAAAGTATATACTGAATAATTTGGTAATCTTTAACAATTTCCACAAATTACTTATACTAAATTAAACAAATAGTATATACGAGAAATTATCAGTATATATAAACTTAGAACCTAAACTTATAATTTCCGTAAGGATCTTTAAGATCGTCATTACCCCATTGATAATCCCTATTGTATGTGTGGAGAGTATGAAACTTTCGAGTATATCTTTAAATGTGTGTACTATTCTAATATAATGAATTGATTATCGGAAAAGATCGGAAATTATGACTTAAGGCGCCTTATACTATTCGATCAAGAATATCTAAACTCATTTTCAAGGTCTAAATTGGAGTATTTAGACTTATAGATCAAAATATTTCATAAGAAGCTAATGACAAGGAGACTTGAGATTCTAGAAATGGAGAAAGCAAAAAAGGAAGAAGCTAAAGATGAATAGAAAGAAGAACTAATTAAAGAAAATGATGAAATGTAAACAAGATTCTTAATCTTGTGGTTTTTAAAAAATTTAATCTTGAAAAATTGATAATTAAAAATTTAGAAAAAAAAAATTATTTTTTTTATTAAAATAAATGTTTCCTATCTTTTATTTGATGAAAATATAATTCGAAACAAAATTATTTTTATTTTATAAATTTCTTGTATTTTGATAAATTTATTTTTTAATAATCGAACTATTAAATTAAAAAATACAGTAAATAAAATTAATGAATTTACTTTTATTTAAAAATTTTCAATTAAAAGAGATTTTAAATAGTTCTTTTGTAAGTTAATACAAAAATTATTTATTTTTATTTTAAATGAAAACAAACTTTTTTTAATTTTAATTAGCTAAGAAATACAAAATTAATAATTCTTTTTTAAAATTAGAAATTACTTTTTTATTACTTATTATTTTATTAAATATTTAAGAAAAATAAAATTTATAATTAAATGTTTTTTTTAAATCATTTTATTTTAGATTCTTTTCAATGATGCACGTTAATTTATCTCATAAATAAGTATATTAATTATTTTTATATTTTTTCTTATTTATAATTACCCATACTAAATTTTTATTTTTACAATTTTAAATAAAATAAAATTTTTGCATGAAATTTAAGAAATAGAGATTTAAATTTTATTTCTAATAATTAAATTTAAATTTAAATTATAAACAATTATAAATTAGATATTTAATAAATAATTTAAATTGTCAAAATTAATCAGCACTATTATAGAAAAAAATAGACTACTATTTAGTTTAAAATCTAATATCTAATAACTTAGATTTTTTAATTTAAAATTATTTAAATACAAACTATGTAAAATCAAATACAATATTCTTATATTTAGCTAATTTACTAGGTCTAAAATTCATTTTCTCTATCTCTTACAAATTCACTAGGAGTTTATTTAATTTAAAATAAGATTTTTTATTTCCTACTTATTTTATATTATCAAAACATTCAATTTTGCTTTTATAAAGGGAATCATGCTTTTTGAGAAACATTTTCTTAAATAATTTTTTTTTATTAATAAGCTTAAAGTTATATTGAATTAAAAAGAAAAGAACTTCTAAAAAATTCAAAAATTAGACAAAATACATATTAAAATCTGAATTTAAGCTTATAAAATTAATACCAAAGTTATATAATGTACTTATTGTTATATCATTCTTTTATAATTACTCTAATTATCGTATTTATAGCTCTTTAAATTAATTCTTTTTCGAGATTTGATTGCTTCAAGTAAAATAGTAACTTATACCAAATCTTAGTTAGTTACTAAGTTTTTATTTTTTAGAAAAGTTTGCTTGAGATCTAAGTAAGTCATTTAAGTGAATATCTTCTTGGTAAACTTCCTTTGATAATAAATAAAGTATGAAATTAGTCCTAATCTCTACTATTAAAAGTTTCATACCTATTCAGCTGTTTCACTTGATTCTGATGAAATTAACACTTTCAATTTAGTATAAATTAACTAATAAATTAAGAGTTTGAGTGTATTAAAAATACATAAATTGATAATAGTTAAGTTGAATAGCTATGATATATGAATAATTTCCAGAGGTGTTGATTAATCAATTTAATATTCAAAATCAATAAATAGAAAAAGATAAATTGAAAGCTTCAGAGTTACCGATTATTTTTATATCTTAAGTTAGCAGTCAAAAGAAAAATGACTTTTTTGTGGTTGAATAAGGAAAACAAAAAAGGCTTTATTTGAAGATAAGAAATGTCTAAAATTCGGATTCTTAAGATAAATTAAAATTGAGAATCAGAAAAATATTTATACCGAAATGACTAGCCGTGTAAACAAATGAGATAAAAATTATAAAAAATTTGAATCGAAGATGCAATTTTTTTCAAGTAAGGAATCAAAGGAAAAAGTTAGAGTATTTCGTAGTTTTATGTATTTTCTGAAATGATTCTCATTGTAAGTAGATACGGCAAAAGTTAAACAATTCTATTTAGAAAAGCAAGAATCTTAACTTAGGAGTAATAAATAGATTTAAATTTTCTTAAGCTAAATGTCTTAATTTTGACAACACTATTTGCAAATAAGACAAAGATATAGCAATTCGACTAGAATAAAAGATATTTCATCATTTCTATTCTCAAGCTAGAGTAAGTTGATCTTACTTAAAATATCTCTATTGGAATGACTTTAGATTATTAAAAACATTAGATAAAAGGAGTTTAAATAGAATTTTGATTTTTTCTTAGTTATGTGACTTAAAATTTCTTCATTATTCATAAGTTTAATGTATATGATGACATGAGTCACAGCGTTAAAAAGATAAAAGATTAAACTATTTTTTGTTGAACAGATTTTCATAGAAGGGATTAATTATTCCGACTCAAGCGTTATAGGCGCAAATATATTTAAAATTGCAAGTCTATTATCAAAACTCATATAAATTATTCCAGCCATTCGAATATTCCATTTTAGCTTAAACCCTTTACGTCATACTCTTTAACTCTGCCTAAAAGTTGCTTATCAATATATAAAGCGACACTTTTACAATGTCTAGTTCTTGGTTTTATATCTACACAATATCCGAATATTTAAGGCATATCTTTGATTGAATCTTCAAAAGTTTCTTGAATCGCTATAATATCTATACCTTTTAAAGCATTAATTTAATTAAATCTTATTTGTGCTCTTCATTCTTTAACGTTATCAGTTCCTATATTTAATTAGCTTCAGATAATCAAATTTTCTTGAACTTCATTGCTTAATTCATGGATTGATCTCTTTTTTGAGTGGAGGCATCGAGAATGTTTTAATCTTACTGTTTGGACTATTTTCTATTAGTCCGTTGAAAGAAAACTTCTTTACATTTTTATTATTTAAGATGTTATTTCTTTTAAGTTTTCTCAATTGCTGGTCTTAATTAAGACTTGGTAAGAGAAGATGCTTTTATTTTTCTCTCCTGTTCTGAGGAGGAGGTAAAAAAAGCCTTTACCAGCCATTTGGAGATACTTTTAATAAAAGGATAAAATAAAAAAGCTAATTAGAGCTAATTAGAGTTAATTAAGGTTTAGTTGGTTATTTTATATAAATAGACTGAAATTCTATTTAATACAAACTTAAGAATAAGTTTTAAAGCCTTGTGGCGCAACGGTTAGCGTATCAGCCTTCTAAGCTGAGGGTTGTGGGTTCGAATCCCACCAAGGCTGTTTTTAATATATAATATATAAGAATATCTATTAGTAATACTATTAACTTTATTAATGAAGCAGGAACTATTAATATTCAATACGCACTACAATTAAAATTTTACTTTTTTATAATAAACCTATTATAAATAACCAAGGATGATTTACAGTCTGGTAATTTTAATTAGGCATATATCAATTAGTAAGTTTAAAATTTTATATTTCTCAATCTAATAGTATATTGTACTCTATTCTTTAAATTCATTTTTCCTTTAATTTTTAATTTAAAATATAAAACTTAACTATTTTTTGAGTTCAAGATAAATATTAAAAAATCTTAAATTTAAACTTATATGACTTATTTAATTATAGAAATATTGTATAAAATAATTATCTAATAGATTTTTTAATTTAAATATAAAATCTAATATGATAATGTTCTCTAACCCTCTTTTTTTTATTAATTTTCCTTTTTATTTATATCTATTTTAATTAACTTTATCAAATAGATTCTTTCTCTTGAATAGTTCTTGCAAATTTTCTTATTTAATTTACTAAAGTTAAATCATTTCTATTACTGATTTATTTTTATTCTAGCAATCAATATCATTATTTTACTGGATCTGAAAGTCTCCTTTCCAGTTCCTCAGCCTTCTTTTTAAATTCTATCCATTTTCTAGATTCTTTTATTATTTTCTTTAAGTTTTGAAATTTTCATCGAAAAATTTGCAAAAATTGGTATTATCTGTCAAGCAATAATTTGTTTATAAGCCTAAAACTTAACACTATTGTTTAAATGAGACCTTCACAAAATTTAAAAAACTAGGTAAAATATTTTTTTATCTTCTACTCCTTTTGCTTAATTTAGAACTAAATTCCGGCTTAATTTTTTTAAATTTAATAATGATATAAAATATTAACTATTCTAGTTTAAAATATTAAATAAATCAGCTAATAAATGTAAAAAAATATTTGAAACTCTAAAAAATATTAAACTATAAATATTTGGTTTAAAAATTGCTTCTGTGATTCTTAAATAATTATAGATATGTAAATAAAATTAAATTTAACTTTATGAATATTGCTAGTAAATAAATAAATTTTAATTGTAGTAAGTTCTTATATTGTTTATTACTTTTTTAAATATTTTAATTGAGTTGAAGCAAACATTTCATGCAATTTAAATTTAATAAAAAGATAATAATTGATAACTACAAATTATTAGTTAAAATATAAATTCTATAATAATATTTCCATTTATAAACTTTATTATTTTATATTTATAATTTATCAAAAGTAAATTTCTTAGTAAAGTAAATTAATATATAAATTGGGATATATACCACGTAGTACTCTCTATGGTGCGCAGCTCTTTTAATTATTTTTATTTATTGTTAATAAAAAATCTCATTGAAAGTTTCCTCCAGTGCTCCACTGCCTTGGAAATTCTGCCTTCTAATAGAGCATTGTCGGAGTGATGCTCCAAGAGACCTAATCGTCTTGCACCTTTCATCAACCGTTACACAAGCCTCCAGTTCTTTCCTGCTTAATTCCTGCCAATATTTTTTCTCAGATCGTCTCTCCTGAAGTACTTCCTGGTACTTGAGTTTAAGTTAATCTCAGTTGGAGGATTGCTGTTCTTCCCTATTTAAAATATATATAATGAAATAATGTCAAATTAGTATTTAATAACTAAGGCTATTGTATTACATTAATTATTAAAATAAAAGTTAATAAATTCTAGGTTTAAGAAACTGGAAATGCTAATTGTTTCTTTTTTAAATTAAAATAAGCAATTAAAATAACTAAGATAAAATTATTAATCTACAAAATAAGTTTAATTTTATATAATTAGACTTATGTCAATTAGAATTTCTCAAGAACTTAACTTCCTAAAGTTTATAAATTAGTCAAAGTCTTTCATAAACAATAATTCAAGAGAAGATTAGAAATGTTCAAGTTGAAAAAGGGAAGAACGGGAGATTACTCAAATGGAAAAGATGGAATTTAACAAGAGCATGTTCAAGTAAGTTTGCCAGATGGATTTAAGCAAGAAGCTTGATGAGGTTTAATGAAAACAAAAACTTTATTTAAATATAATTAGCATATTACATTCAATGTAATTATGTACCAATATTCAAAATTTTGAAACTTTTATATCTATTAATATTATTATTATTACAAAATAAATTTTAGCGATAATGTAATAATCTCTTTTTATTTTAGTTTAAATATATTTTTTCTATTAAAACTAATATAAAAACTTATTTTTAGAAACATTTCAGACAAAATTTATTATAAAAAATCTCTTTTATAATTATTTAAGAATTATGTCAAAATTAAATTTAAATTTATATTGTTCGGCAGTGACAATCAAAGCCACCACTTAAAAGAAGTCTTAAAGTTATAATTTTCTTGATTGAATCTAGTTATAATACCTTAAATTTTGTTGCTCTTTTCTTTCTTCTCACATCTTTTTATTTCTTGTTGCTACTCCAAGTTTTTCAGGTTCTAGATTCGAATTTTTTTCTGTAAGCTTCCTTATTTTCTCTACATAAGACTTAGTTTTACTTTCTCCTTATTAATATTTCAACTTGTCTCTTCCAAGATTTCTCCTTGATTTAATAGAAAGTTGCGCATTATCTTCATTGGTGTCATCAGCTCTTGCAAAAATAATACAGCTTTCTCACCTTGGGTACTTGCTGCCTTTCCAGTTTAGAGGTCTTTTCTATTTCCATTTTATCGGAATTTAGATTCTATTCCAGTGGATTCTGCTGGTTTTGGAGGTTTCTCAAGTTTGTAATATTATTTTGCTCCGTTGACCTAATCTTGAATCCTCTGCGCTTAGGAGTTAGTCTAACTGAATTACTCTCGCTAGTAACTCCAAAGAACGTCAAGTTCCCTCTCCTAATTTGCCATCCTGAGGTCTAGAGAATCTTAAAGTCTATGCTAGATTTGTTCGACTAGCTTCTCGTTCTCCTTCCTTAGCTTTCTAACCTTTTCCTAGAGGTTAAGTACTACTTTGATGAGTTTCTCCATGCTCATCTAGCCAGAAGGATTAAATTCAGAAACCTCCTGATGTAGAGCAGAATTCAGTTGCTTTCTAGGTTTTTCTTCCGATATAGGTATTTCCACATGTGTTGTTTTATGGACTTATTTTCGTTCTTCGTAATTGGTTTATTTCCTGGATAATTAAGGTTATTAAGAAAAAGTTTAGGGTTATTAAGAAGGCGAATTTCGAGAATAGTTTCTGGTTTCCTCTCCTACTACGAGGAGATGGTGTAGAAACCCTTTTTGAAACTTTATTCCATTTTATTTATATTTATTATATAATTCAATTTTAAAATGGATTCTGGTTTCTTGTCGATGCAGTAGGTAATCCGGTGAGTCATGTCTGCATTGAAGTACTCTTGCAATAGATGCCACCACAAACAAGTAAGGACGAGCCCATTATGTGATAAGCCTTACTTGTTTGAGGGTATCGGTACGAGAAATCTAATAGAGGGAACAAAAAACTAGATCTCAGAGTTATCCTGATTTTACATATTACTATTCTAATCAGGAATTAGAAAACAACAAAGACATGACTGCTATCAAAAACAATTATTACTTAGAAGAATTTAACCTAATTGAGTCATTTGACTCAAATATTGGAATGTTCTCTAACTCCGATCTTTGGAAGAATTCAAGAATTTGAAGAGTGAAGACAATCAATTTTGATTAAAAAACGGAGAAAAGAAGATAAGAACCAAAGAGACTAGATGTAGCTAGAAACATTTCTAGTCTATTATTAATAATTAAATTTGGTTTTTTTATTTTTTCGTGGTGAATCAAAAAATGGTGGTACCAATCTAATTTAATTTGTTTATTTAAAAAATTTTTAAAGTTGCTTTATTTGATATTAAAATTAAGAAAATTGGAATTAAAACATTTGAGTAACTTATTAAATAATTTATCAATCTATTCCAATTAATTGCTATTTACGATTAAATTTTAATGAGTGTTTCTACTATGGATAGGAATTATAGGTCCAGCTACTCAATCAATTTTTCTAATATGTTAATTTAGTTTTATTCTTTATCTTTTTTATTTTAATTCGTATTGTATATTAGTTATTCTTTTCTGGATTGATTATGAGTAAGCTTCCTGATATTATTTTTCTTAAGCTTAATGAGGCACTTATTATGATAGGTTAGATTATTCTTCTTTTTTAATAAATGAGTCAAGAGAGGACTATTTCTTGGATACTATTTTATATAATATAACATAATAATATCAATTAAAATGTCTTTGCTATAGTATATGTAATAAAACTTTTATTTACATTTTGATCATCAATCCTACTTTAGTTACTACTCTTGCTTATCCTCTACTGCTAATATAATTATACTTATTAATAAATTAAATAGCTTAAAAAATAACTTAATTTTAGTATTTTAAGAATAGTAATAATTGAAAAAAGTTAAATTGTTAATAGAAATCAATATACTATCTTAATAATGTTATATAGAATTATATGGATATAGGCTGCGGTCAGGAGAATTCATAGGTAATCTGGTGTAGTGCATACTACATTACGAGTAATAGTGTACTAAACACCACCACAGGGAAGTGTGAACAAGCACAGAAGAGACAAGACTAACTTATCTGAGGGTTCTCGATAGCAGTATGAACGTTTGATAGATGGGTCTACTAATGCTTAATGACTAATTCTTATTTGGATCTTATTCAAGAAGACTTGTACATTTGGTTCAAAATTTAAGAATAATTTTTAATAAGCAGATTCCTATTTGGAGAAGCTGACGAGATTCATTGGACTATAGAATTTTAGCAAGAAATATGAGAACATTTTTTTAATATTAATATTGAAAGAACTAGGTGCTCTATAATAATATCTATTTAAGATAAATTTATTCAAAATAACTTAAAGCAAACAAAAAGAAAAAATTTAATCTTTTTAAATATTCTTAAGTATTAAGTTGGATTTTCGACTGAAATATGGAGAATTAATTAAGCTAAACAGGCTAAGCAGTTCTGATATATAAATAAGAATTATGAATGATTAAATTTTAAAAATAAAATTTATTAGGTAAAAGTAGTATTTAGATTAAAATAAGTGATGAAATATTAAGATCTAAAATTAAGATAAATAGTTAAACGGTTTTTTAAATAAAATAATAAAGAAAAAAAGTCCAAATTTTGAAAATATAATGCTTTCTTATGAAACATTTATAGCAAAGCAAACTAAGTTCTAGAGTTCAATTAGAAAAGATTGATAAATAAATAAATTTGATTATAGAGCACGTAGTACCTCGTTGGTGCGCAGCTATTTATAATATCTTAAATGATGCATAAAAAAGCAAAATAGAAGATTCTGAAGCTAAGTAAAAAATATAAATATTTGAGTTTTAATTATTAAAGCTTATTCTATATAGAAAAAACATTTAGAATCTATGGAGTTAAATTATTCATAGAAATTAAAGAAAGAAGATAAAGTTCTGATATAAAAATCAATAAATTTATAAAATTAAAAAAATAATCACGCGAATAGATTTAATAACTTTAAGAACTATTTATTACTCCTCTCTTGTTTTTAAAAAATTCTAACCGATATCGAATTTCAGATATTTAAATATGACAGACAAATTAAAAAAGTAGTATGATTAAATAAATGAGATTTACATTTTAAAAATAATTAAAATAGTAAAAAGGAAGAAAAATGAATAGGAGATATAAATAATAAAAATATAAACTAATTTATTTTAAAAACCTATTAATAATTGTTTAAAGAATATATAAATCAAATATATTTTATTGTATACTTTTTTATTTATGCTAATATATATATATATATATATATATTACTAAATTAAAAAGTTTAAATTGGAGTTTAATGAACTTGGAGGACTTTCAACCTCGTGTTCACAGGATTAGTTTGATAACCTGGCTGGAACCAGCTTCCTTCAGAACTCTTTCTTCAGTCGCCTTGGATTGTGTACCACTTCGGTTTATAGATTTGACCTCCTGACGGATAAAATTAGTTACAGAATTCTCGTCTAATCTTATCTTAATATTAGTACTATTATTTTTCTTATTATTTTCTATTCCAGTACTATTATTTAATTAATTTCAATTTCTAACATTGTCTATATTTATGTCCAGTTTGTTTGCATACAAAACATCTTGGTTTATTCCTAATTCATTTCTTGTCTGGACTCCTCGGTAAATTAGTAGCTCCTTCTATGTCAATTGGATCTTGAATTGTCCTAACTTTGAATTCCTACTACTGTTGCTACTTGCTGTTCTCTTCAAGCACAGTTGTTCTCTGCTGTAGCAATCCCATTTCCCTGAAGAAAGTGTTTTGCTCTCGATCGTAGACTTCCCAGAAGCTTTCTTTTCATTCCTTGAGCTCAATAACTTGATTTTTTAGAGCTCTATTCTCTAATCGTAGCTTCTTTACTTCCTCCTTCAGGTCAGAGAATGCGACTAAAATTTATGCCTGTTCTTCCTGGAACTGTGGCATCGCAAAATCTCGCAAGACTGCTGCTTCTTGCGTCTCCAGCATCTTTCTAGGTCCTTCCTCTTCAGTTGGTGTCATCGGGGTAGCCTTTTGGCGCTTTTATCCCATCTTTTAGGTTGGCCTAGAAGTTCCTAGTCGAGTCTATTATTCTTAAAGGTTTTGAAAAGAAGATTATTTCTAGGAAGAAGACATGTTAGTTAGAGATGAGGGCTCTTACTTTCTCTCCCCTTTTTGGGAAGTGGTATAAAAGCCTTTCTTGAATCCTTCTTCCATTTTTTATTTACATAAAATATTTAACTATAATTAAATTACTTTATTTCTTTTATTTAAAACATATTTTAACTAAAATTATCCTTTAATATTATAAATGCTAAAAGATTAAATTTTATTTATCCTATCATTTTTATTATTTATATATATATCAACAATTATATTAGAAAATTCCCATATTTTAGCTTAAAAATAATTAAAATAAATGATAATTATTAAATAATTTATTTTAATTTTAAAAATTCAAAATTTAAAATCTTATTCACTATTTAAAAGTTTAAATAATAAGTCGTAATAGTAAACTGTGAGAGTTTAAATATTTTAAATATTGAGACATAATTGTATAATTATTGGCATTCAACCATGCAAATTAAACTAAATTTAAAAGTTTCTATATTTCATTCATGATTCTCTTTCACTCTCATCTTGATAAAGAAATTTTTAGCTCTTTAAATCTGTTTATGGGTTTTAATATAATCTATTTTCTCTTCACTTTAGTTCTTAAAAATCATTAATGATCTTCTAAATATTATTGATGAAATATTTTTATGTACTTATCTAATTTAATTATCTTATCTTTGTAAAATATTTATTAATATAGTTTTGGTCTTATAAAACAAATCTTTTACACTATTTTCATTAATTATTTTAAGTTTATTAAAATTTTTAAAATATTTGTAAAAAGATTACGTTTGAAAGTGTGCAAAAATGTATCAAATTCCTATCTACTTAAGCAAAGTTTATTGAATTGAGTTTTGATATATCGACGATTCAGTTCATATTAAAAATTATAAGTATAAGTAATTAGTTTTTAGATTGAAATAGTTTCTTAAATTAGATGTCTCTTGTATTTAGCGTATATTATTAAAGAGAAAACTTTTTATATATCTCTTATTAAATCAGCAAATCTTTTTGCTGTTGATATGACTTCATTTCTTTAAAGGCATTCTTAGAATAAACATTTTTATTTAAATATTGCTATGCTTATTAAACTCTTTTAAATCATCAATTATAATAATGTAAACTAAGAATTTTAAATGTTTTACTTTCCCTAGGCTTTCAACCAGGTACCTGTTGACATCTTTTTATATATGGATGAATACCACGACCTTTTGTGTATGTAGATGGTTACCACAGGGAATTTCCATCTTTTCTTAGGAACAATTTTTAACTATATATTTCAGTCTATGTTATAAATAGTTGATTAAGGGCCCTTTATGTTTTCTATCCTTCTTTTAGTTTAAGTTATTTTCATTCTAGGCATAGTCGTAGTAAGTGATATTTAGAGTTGCAGATACAGAAAGGTTTATACTATTTCTAAGATTAATTAAGATAAACCTTTTTTTCTAGTTTATCAATTCTCTTCAACAAAGTTAAGTCAATCATTTCATATTGCTATTCTTGATCGTATTTTTAAGGAGAAGCGTTTTCTATTATCATATTTTATTCTTGCTTTAAATTTGATTGAGATTATTCATAGAGTTATTATTCAGTGACACGGTTATTCTAGATTAGCTGTCGTCTAAGTATCGTTAATTCATTATTTTGATTATCTGAATTGTTCATGAGCTCTCTAGTTTTTTCCCTTTGATTAAAGATTGTTTCTTCATACCTTGAAATGATAGCTTTCATAGACTCAAGTTAAATTTGAAGATTTGAATTATTTTGGTTTTGGATTCGTTCATCTCTACTAATTCAACCATTATTTTTCCTTCAGATGAAGAACTTGATTTTTATTCTTGTTCTTGCTTTTTCATGAGTTTCTTCATCGCTTTCTTCTTAGCATTTTTTGACTAACTCCTCGAAAGGCGAACAGATTTCTCCATTTTTTTTACTCTTTGAATCATCAATTATAATATCTGTTTGCAAATATTCATAATAAGCAAGGTTTTGATTATCTTTACAACTCTTAATTTTTAATAAATATTTATCTTACTTCAGATTTATTTCTTTGCTCTGATTTTGAGAATAAAGATTAAATGGTGTAATTTTTATCTTTTTACTAAGTAGAATTATTTTTGTTAAATTGGAGCTAGCATTGCTGATATTATAATGAAAAGTAAAAATAAACTAGTATTCCCAACACTTGTGCAATATTTAATAATTTATAGATTGCTAATCTAAATATTTCTCTTACACATGTTGTTCTTATGTTAAAATACTATATTAGGAAATAATAATATGTTTCATTATAGTAAAGCAAATAATTAAAGTAACAGTTTATTAAGGAGGAAACTTTGAAGCAAACATTCTAAATTTCTAAATTTTAATTTTAGAAGTGCCTTTAAACTATTGCTGACTTTCTTTTTCTTATTTAAGAAATAGAAATAATTTTAGTAGAGGTTTGATATTAATAGGAATAAAGTAAATGGTATTTAGTTTTTTTAGTTTTGAATAATCTAATAACTAGGTATGGGTTTGGATTTAGTAGAAGTAAAATAGGTTATAGTTTTTGTTATAATAGTAGAATGTAATATTTGTATGTTAAATAATAAATAGATATTATATAAGTTATTAAAGAATTAATTTGAAATGAGTTATTTAGGTTTGTTAGTAAAAATATGTAAATAGTATATTTGATAGTAGTAATAGTAGTTTTGATAGTTACTGTTGATATAGTTAAATGTTATTTAAATAATGTTAAATGACTATGAATTGATAAATAAATAATTAGTTTATTTAATTTAAAAATAATACAATTAATTAATTAAATTATTATTTTATCAAAAAAGATTAATTTAAATTAGTCATCAAAAATATAAAAGCATTATAAGGGATTATACTACTAATATTTTAAAACTATAAACATTATTATTCAAAATCAATATAATCATTAAATCATTAGTCTATTATTCATTAACTACTTTAAGTCAAAATACTAACTAATCATTTTATCCTTTTTAATCAAATTCAATTATCATTTATTAAATAATCCTAATTTACTTTAAATCATCAAAATTATAACTAAATCATATTCAATTTATTAAAAAGCCTAATTTAAAACTTTCATAATCAAGGAATCCCTTTTAGAATATTTAGCTATATATTAATCAAAGTATTTTAAATCTATTTTATTTATTAAACTTAAACAACTAATTTTATATTATATTTTTATTACATTTTAGCTAGTTTAAGCTAAATCAAATAATTAAACTTTGTATCATAAAAACTAATTATTAATAATAATAAAACTTTAGAAATTCTTTTTTACTTAATAGATTCATTAATATCCTATAAATATTATCTCTTTTAGGTTCAACTTTTTTCTATTAAAATTTATTAAATTATAGATATCTTTATCGCTCTATTTATTAAATTAAGCTTAGATAATCTTATAATTTTAGAATTTAAAGTCACTTGACTTATACATTTACATCTTTTTAGTGCAAAATTATTTCATATGAGTATCTATTAGGATTTTATTTTAAAAAACAGCAAAATTAGTCATTTTAGTAGTTGCTATAAACTTGAAATCATAAATTTTGCAATTTAAGGCATATACTATTTAAAATGCTCTAATATTTTAAAAATATTTTCAAATTAAATAACATTTATTTAACTAAGATTCTGGTCTAAAAATAAATTTGTATAAAAAGATTTAAATAATCTCAGAATATTTCCTGCCAGTTTATATACAGTCATAATATTTTTAACTTCTTAAAAAGTAAAAAAGTTTAATTTTTAATATAGTTAAAAATAAGCACATCTTTATGGCCCGTTTTCTTTTGATATAGAATGTAACTATTACGATGTTTGAATTATTAGTAAATTAATTTGTAAAAACTGGTTCAAATAGATACAATTTAGTTTTGAAAAATATGGGAATATACTTGAGTAATGAAAATCAGTCGTTAAAGAATCTAAAAGAATTTTATTTATAATGAATGACCCATTCCAATCTTAAATTTATTATGAAGAAAAGTGTATCTAAAGAAGAAAATACTTAATAATAAATTTTACTTCTTAAAATATTTAGAATCGCATAAAAAAAGCTATAAATAAATAAACATAAGCAATAAAAATGAAAATGAAAAGAAGAGATATAACTCTTGAATAAAATATGTAAGAATTATATAAATTTAATTATTTAAATTATAATTTTTATTAAAATAGTCATATTTTTTTCTATATATAACTCGTACTTATTTAAAGCCATGTTTTAACTTTTTAAAAATAAAGAAATTTTAATTCTTTTTAAGCTATTTTTAATATATAATAAGAAATTAAAGATTTTTATAATAGATAAAAGGAATCCATCCATGATGTATAATTATTTATTATAATCTTTATATACTTTATAGTTTATTGTTTAAATTACTATCTATAAAATACACTTTTTATAATGCAAAGGCTTTAAAATGCTAGTCTCATTTATTTTTTTAATTTTATATATATTTGAAAGTATGATAACCACTTGCTATAATATAATTAGAAAGAAATTCTCTTCGATAAAAGTATAAATATTACTTATCAACTTGATAGAGTTTTTAATTTATTACAAAGAGATTTTTATAATTAGTTTCGTAGAAAATGTTTAAAAAATATTTTTAATAGAAAGGGATATTTTAAACTAAAAATAAGAAGGGATTTATACTCTATTGATATAATTTATTTTATACATAAATTATCTAATTTTAATTTCCTATTTTAATTAAAAAACAATTAGTATTTTCCAATCTCTTAAACCTAGAATTTGAAAACTTGGATTTTAATTATAAATTAGATAAAATTGCATTAATTATTAAATATTAATCATTATTAATTTTTTTCTATGAAATTAAATTTATAAAAATAATAAACAAAAGATACGTAAATAAATTATAAATACTATTATTATAATAATATTATTTTCGCTAATAATTTGTAATTATAAATAAGTAAGTTTTTATAAAATTTAATAACCCTAAATTTTTATTTTAATTAGAATATTTGAATAGTATTAAATATTTAAATAAACAAGAATAATATTCAAATTTACTATCATTTATATTTTATTTTTTTAATACAAATTAAAAAATGTAATCTTATTTTATTTTTATATATATTGTTCTTAGACAATCTTTAATTCTCCTTTTAATAAAAATGCTCCTAGTTTCATATTTTTTTATTTATAGGCTTATTTTAATCAATAAAATTAAAAATAAATATGTTTTTATTTCAAAATTTTAATTTATTTTGCTACTTTACTTAATATTTAGAGTTAGAATCTTAAATATGATATAAATAAATTATTTTAAAAAAATTAAACTGGATTTCATATTAAGTTTAGAAAATAAAAAATTAATAATTTTTACTTATTTATTCAAATATTGAAAAGTTTCCACTTAAGCAGAAGTTTAAAATTTGAAAATAATAAAATTAGTAATTTTAACATATATACATCCATAAAGGATAAAAAATTGTAAAAATAAACTATCTTCGAATAGGCTTATCATAAAAATCTGAGAGTTAGATAATTTTTAAACATTTTTAACGTTTTTAATTTTTTATATTTTGAAATTGAAAATTTCTAAGAATAGTTATTTTTTTGTTGAATTACTTTACTTAAAAAGTCAATCAATGCTAGATTTGTAAGATTTTTAATATTCTTTAATATTTATCTTAGACACAAATATTGTTAAATATAAAATTTTAAATTCTAATTTTTTAATTTAACCCCTACATAGACCTCAGAGATCTCAATAAAGAACAAATCTTAGGAATGACGAAGGAGGAAATGGCTAAGCTTATCTTAGCATTAATAGGAAAAAATAAGATCTGGAAAAATAGATTGAAGAACTAGCTTAAGAACAGCAAGAGCATTTAGAAGATGAGGAAACCCATGCTCCTAGAAACTTAAACCAGGCTGCAATGAATATCAGAATTGACGAATTCGATAGGCAGCTGGAACAATTATACGAATCGAATGAAAATATTCATATAAAATTGGAAAAATTAGAGACAAGTGTAAAATAATAGGCTATGCAATCTATCCCAATGGAGATCGAATAAGAGAATAATAAGCTAATTGAACAAACTAAAGAGAAATATTTTAGGAAAAAATGTTACATCTGCAGGAGAACAGACCACCTATGGAGACGATGCTGGAAGAGAAAGAAGATTTAATAGAAAATATGGAATGATCTAACCTAATTTTACCCGACCAGGAATGGAGAAATTTATAAGAAGAAAGCAAGCTATATGAAGAGACAACCATTCCGAAAACTTGACAGTGAAGGGAGGAGAAGACCACCTGGAGATCAAGTTCCTATTGGATGGATAGGGAAGTAGGAAGCTTTTAAGTAGACGATCCTTCTTTAACACTTTAATTTAATCTAATTTAATAATTTTTTAATTTTTTAAATTAATTAATTTATATTTTATTTTTTTCTTTTAGTAATATTTTTAAATAATTTAATAAAACTGATAGCGTCAATTAAATAATTAGTAAATTTTATATTCATTTCTTATAGAAAAATTTAATTTCTTAAGTTTTCCTTATAATTTTTCATTTAACTTTTAAAAATATTTGACTTCATTTCTAAGTTAAATAGAATTACATAATTGATTATATGTTTTATCTAAAAATTAATAAAATATTAAAAATATTTATTTATAATATCATTTAGAATTATATATTTTCTTAATATTTTTAAATTAATTTAATTAATGTATTTACATTTACTTTGGTTTTTTATAAAATATTAAGAGATTTTATATAAATTATTTTAAATTTTTATTAAACAAATAGAAAAATATTAATTTTCCTCATTTCATCCCAAAACACCACCCCACACCAATAAGAAATGCAATCACAGTTTTATTAATTATTTTATCTAGAGGATAAGAAAATTTCTTATAGTCTCTAATTAAATCTATCTTTAACTAGTTAAAGTACTTAGAATATTTGCAAGTACAGTTAAAGTAAAAAGGAATTTTCTTTTCAGTTTTTATGAATTAATATTACTAAATGAATTAGTAAAGGAGCTATAATATATTAAACACTTGATTGTAAGATAAATAGAGGATTTTAGATATATGAATTAATGACTCTATTGAAGATTTAAGCTAGCTTTTCTTTATTTAATTATATAAAAGAATAATGTTTTCTCTTTACTATTTATTTTAGTACATATAATTACCTTAATTTTTTATTTTAGAACTAGTATCATTAATACTTTAAATTTAATATATTCTTATACTCACTAACATTTTTAAACTTAGATAAACTAAGACTAAATATTTTAAAAATGTATCTTTTTATCATTTTTCCAAACAAAAGTTAACTACAAAAGATAGTTAATAAAAAGTAATATATAAATATAATTTAAATTTATGAAAATTATAAATAATCTAAAATTCAAACTTATTTTAATATCTCAGCTTCAAATAATTCTATAACTATCTATATTTCTTTTTATATTTTAATCTTTTGTAATGTTTAGATTAATAAATTATGATATGCTATAAAGCAAAACATAGAGAATTGTTTATTAGGAACAATAAGATATAGAATAATAGTAGGTTAATAAAATGTATTAAGAGTAAATAATAATCTGTTAGATTATTTTTAAATAGCTTATATTAACTAATATAATACTTATATTATCTAATACTACAAAGAAACATATTATGTTAAGTTTACTCTTTCTATTAATTCAGAAAATAATAATAGAATATAGTAAAAATATTCTTTCTTTCTTAAAAAAACTTATAATTTTCTTAGTAGCAAACAAGTTATTTTAAGAAAGATAGTATTAATAGTGTTAACAATATAATATAGATTTGTATAGAATAATAGAATTAAGTTTTTATCTTTAAATAATCTAGAATAATTTAGGTATTATTAATTTGAAATGATAATTACAAAAATAATATAAATAATAAATATAATATTAGTTTGCTATAAAAAGAGAAATTTATCTAAATGTATTAATTATAACTAATCTAATATCTTTATTAATTAAAGAGAAATTTAAATTAATAGCTAATAAAGCTAAAAGGATAAAGTATTAAGTATTTTAATAGACATAATTAAACATATTAAAGCTTATTTTAATAATAAAATTAAATATTACTATTTAATAATTGTAAGATAAAATTAGTAATACACCATTGCTAGTTAGTTTAAATATTTACTTTCTACTACTTATATTTATTACATTTATATAACCTATTTTGCTTAGAATCAATATTAAAATAAATTATATTAGTTTATTATTTTAAGAGAGACCTTTATAAATAAAAAGTTTTAATGAAATAGTAGTAAGAAAGTGGATAAATAAAAGATTTTATATTATAAATTCTAAAAATACTTTATTTTAAATAATTTGATGTTTTTTAATATTTATTCAAACTAATTAATAAGAAACTTATTTTATTTCATTTTTTTAATTAGTAAATAGCTTAAAGAAATAATTTTTTGATTAAATGTAAGTGAAAAGCAATAATTAATGTCAATAGTTTTTAAAAGAATTGTAATATTTTATTATCATTTAAAAGGTCTACAACGAAATAAGGTTTTTTTATTAAGAGTCTTTGATTTAAAGCACAAATTAGTTTTAATTAATGGATTTATATTAAAGTTATTATAATAAGGAAATAATTCTTCATTATAAACTTTTGATATAATAATTTATCCTTTTATTTAAAAGTAAAAAGATATAAAATAATTAAAATTGTAAAAGTTTGTACACTATTAGTTTAATATCTTGTCTTGTTTTAAGACAAAAATAGAAAAATCAATGCTTTAGAAATAAGATACTTATAAGTATGCTTAATAAATAATTTAATTGTTTAATTATATTGAAATTAAATCAGTAAAATTTATTGAGTTATTTTTATTAAATATTTATAGAAGTAAGTTATAAAAATTAAAATGGAGAAAAAAGAAAAGCAATTTACTAAAAGTATTTTTTTAAGAAAACTCCTAAGAGCGAGAAGCCACATTTTAGGGAAAATATCTCTACTTCATTTTAAGTATGAAATTCTGCCCAACTTATGCTACTAAAAGCTTATAAATAAGATTAATTATGACCAAAGTAAAGGTATTTCTTTTAATATTTTTTAGATAAAATCCTTACTGGTCACATTTCAGCTGCTTTATCGGTAGCCATATCAAATGACCTGAATTGAATTGTATCAGGTTCAGCATATGCTGAAAATTCGATAAAGATCTGGAATTTCCTGACAGGTTCCTTCATAAGAACTATAACGGGACATACTTCATATGTTTCATCGGTAGTAATCTCCCCTGACTCTAGCTATATAGTATCAGGATCTGGTGACGAAACCATAAAGATCTGAAACTTATAGACTGGTGTTCTCATAAGAACTTTAACGGACATACTTCTACAGTTAGATCAGTAGTAATCTCCCCTGACTATAATTATATCGTATCAGGATCTGATGACAAAACCATAAAGATCTGAAAATTATAGACTGGTGTTCTCATAAGAACTATAACGGGGCATACTCACTGAGTTTGATCGGTAGTAATCTCCAATGGCTCTAGATATATTATATCGGGATCTGGTGATACAACTATAAAGATCTGGGATTTCTATACTGGTCAGCTTGTGCGAACTCTATCTGGGCATTCAAGCGAAGTTTTATCGGTAATAGTGTCTAAGGATAGAAGGTTTATAATATCTGGTTCTTATGACAGGACTATTAAGATATGAGATTTCACTTCTGGTTAGTGTATTCGTACTCTCTAAGGTCATACAGGTGCTGTACGTAGTATTCAGTTAAGTGTTGATTCAAGTGTAATATTTTCTGGCTCTTATGACAGGAAAATCAAGATCTGGAGCTTTGATAAGGGTAAGTGTATATAGACTTTGTAAGGGCATAAAGAATGAATATGGTCTATAACATTGAGTGCTGATAATAGATGGTTAGTATCGGGAGCTGAGGACAATATTGTGAGAAAGTGGAGAGTTTTGAGTTGAGTAACTTATGATTTGACTTAATTAAATTTTATGATTAAAAATATAAGATATTGGTAATGCATTTAAATGAATGTTGAATGGTAATAATGTTTTTTGTTATATGAAGTGTTTGCTTTATTTATTTATTAAAAATTTGTTATATTCTTAAATATTCTTGGTTTAAAAAAAAGATTGAGTAATATAGGTTATTGAAATTAGTGAGGTATGTTGATTTAAAGTGTTTATGTTTAAAAATATTAAAAATATTATTTTGTTAAATGAAGACGTATAATAAATTTAAGTTTATATTTTATTTTTTAAAATTTTATAGATTTATTTTTAGATTTTGCAAAATCTTCAAGTTGAGTTTAAATTTTCATTTTTTTTTGTGAAGTAGTTAAAATATTATTTATAAGGTTAAAGTTATTTTAT
The DNA here is from genome assembly GCA_946699065.1 of Loxodes magnus. Classification (NCBI taxonomy): domain Eukaryota; phylum Ciliophora; class Karyorelictea; order Loxodida; family Loxodidae; genus Loxodes; species Loxodes magnus. The sequence continues at coordinate 16,940 of CAMPDV010004304.1, read as the reverse complement.
AATCTTGATTATTAATAAAAAATTTAATTAAGTATTTTATTATTTATTTTTTATGATTGATATTTTATATTGATATTTTATATTGATATTTTATATTGATATTTTATATTGATATTTTATATTGATATTTTATATTGATATTTTATATTGATATTTTATATTGATATTTTATATTGATATTTTTATATTGATATTTTATATTGATATTTTATATAAATATTTTATATTGATATTTTATATTGATATTTTATATTGATATTTTATATTGATATTTTATATTGATATTTTATATTGATATTTTATATTGATATTTTATATTGATATTTTATATTGATATTTTATATTGATATTTTATATTGATATTTTATATTGATATTTTATATTGATATTTTATATTGATATTTTATATTGATATTTTATATTGATATTTTATATTGATATTTTATATTGATATTTTATATTGATATTTTATATTGATATTTTATATTGATATTTTATATTGATATTTTATATTGATATTTTATATTGATATTTTATATTGATATTTTATATTGATATTTTATATTGATATTTTATATTGATATTTATATTGATATTTTATATTGATATTTTATATTGATATTTTATATTGATATTTTATATTGATATTTTATATTGATATTTTATATTGATATTTTATATTGATATTTTATATAAATATTTTATATTGATATTTTATATTGATATTTTATATTGATATTTTATATTGATATTTTATATTGATATTTTATATTGATATTTTATATTGATATTTTATATTGATATTTTATATTGATATTTTATATTGATATTTTATATTGATATTTTATATTGATATTTTATATAAATATTTTATATTGATATTTTATATTGATATTTTATATTGATATTTTATATTGATATTTTATATTAATATTTTATATTGATATTTTATATTGATATTTTATATTGATATTTTATATTGATATTTTATATTGATATTTTATATTGATATTTTATATTGATATTTTATATTGATATTTTATATTGATATTTTATATTGATATTTTATATTAATATTTTATATTGATATTTTATATTGATATTTTATATTGATATTTTATATTGATATTTTATATTGATATTTTATATTGATATTTTATATAAATATTTTATATTGATATTTTATATTGATATTTTATATTGATATTTATATTGATATTTTATATTGATATTTTATATTAATATTTTATATTGATATTTTATATTGATATTTTATATTGATATTTTATATTGATATTTTATATTGATATTTTATATTGATATTTTATATTGATATTTTATATTGATATTTTATTATTGATATTTTATATTGATATTTTATATAAATATTTTATATTGATATTTTATATTGATATTTTATATTGATATTTTATATAAATATTTTATATTGATATTTTATATTGATATTTTATATTGATATTTTATATTGATATTTTATATTGATATTTTATATTAATATTTTATATTGATATTTTATATTGATATTTTATATTGATATTTTATATTGATATTTTATATTGATATTTTATATTGATATTTTATATTGATATTTTATATTGATATTTTATATTGATATTTTATATTGATATTTTATATAAATATTTTATATTGATATTTTATATTGATATTTTATATTGATATTTTATATTAATATTTTATATTGATATTTTATATTGATATTTTATATTGATATTTTATATTGATATTTTATATTGATATTTTATATTGATATTTTATATAAATATTTTATATTGATATTTTATATTGATATTTTATATTGATATTTTATATTGATATTTTATATTGATATTTTATATTGATATTTTATATTAATATTTTATATTGATATTTTATATTGATATTTTATATTGATATTTTATATTGATATTTTATATTAATATTTTATATTGATATTTTATATTGATTATTAATAATTATTAATTACTATTAATTATTATTAATTATTATTATAATTAAATTTTAATTATTATGTTTAAAATTTTTCGTTTCCGATTGGAAAATTAACTTTTCTGAAAACAATTTTTATTTATCCTTCAGGTTTAGAGCTTAAATTTCTTGAAAATGAAAAATTTGTTTTTAAGCTCAGCGTTTTACATTACCAAAGATTTCTGGGACGGAATAAATTTTTTAATTTCCGGATAAAAAATCCTAAATAAGAATAAAATTTCAAGAAAAAATTCCAAATTTAAAAGATTTTTGAGAAAAAATAGGAATTAAAAAAATTTTATATTAAAATAGAATTTGAAATATTTTTTGTTGAAATGGTATTTTGTAAAAATAAAAAACATTTTTTGTTAGGAAAATTTTTTGATTTAAAAAAATTTTAACAAATATTATTTGTTTTTTTATTTAAAGAAAAAAACTTTGATAAGGTAAATCATTTTTGAAATGATAAAAAAAATTATTATTTATGCTTTTGAAAAAAATACAATTTTTAAAAAGAACTTCTTTTCGAGTAAATGAAAAATTCGCTTTAAAAATTTTTAATGTCATAAGAATTTACTTAAATGAAAAGGATCTCAAGAAAAAAGGAGATATGATAAAATAAACCATGAAATCGTGAAAATATTATCCTTTTTTCACTCTGAGTTATTAGCTACAAAAGATTTTCAGGATGGATAAATCCTTTTCTTAAAGAGATAGAATTTAAAAGATTTGAAAAGTTTTTTAAATGAATTTTAAAAAGTAAATATAAAAAAATAAATGAAAATTTTAGGAAGAAATAAATTAGTAAAAAATCTCTATAAGAGTGCTTACCGTTATAATAGATATTATTAATTGTTAAAAAACCAATCTAAAATAGCTAAAAAATCTCTTTATAAAAATATGATCAATCGAATAGAAAAAATGAGGTACAATACATCTGTAATAATAAATTTTAGGCTAATCTACAAAGAATCCAAAAATTAATTAAACAAGGATCTAAATAATATATCTAACCTAACTATATCAAATATATAAGTAAAAATTTATTAATCAAGTTTAAAAAAATTTGTGCTTTATTATAATAATTAGAAAAACATTAAAAATCGAAAAGATGAGTAAAAGAGTTTTGGAAAGAGCTTACTACGACTAACTATCTGTTTTTATTTTGCGAAAAGATGTTAATTTAGAAGAGAGAAATTAGTTTTTAAGAAAAATTGCTATATTAAGTATTTTTTCTCTTTAAAATTTTTTCTCATTTCGTAATATTAAAAGGAATAGCTTTAAAGATAAGCTTTCTGATTTTAAGCAACTTGAATATATCTACTGTGCATGTAGAAAATCGATTTTATTTATTAGTCTAAAATTTTGAATTCCTAATGAAGCTATTTTATTAAAGTTGAAAACTTTAAAAAAATTGATTGATTGTTTATCATATAAAAAGTATTTGCTAGTAAACTATATAAATAATGTGAATATATGCAAAATTATAAAAATCTTAACTTTCTTGTAAATTATCTTATATTTCCATACTAAAATAAGAATAAAATTATATTCTAATATTAAATAATACGAATTAGCAAAATGAAAGTGTAAATAATTAAGAAATCAATATACCTTCATTATATCAAAAAAGGTTAAAAGAAAAGCTTTAATCTTTTGTATTAATTAAAATAATATACAAAGTGTAAGATAATGACTATTAGAATTATATCTATAAAAAATGGGAAATATTTCGTACAATATAAAAAGAAACATATATAGCATAATAAAAGCAAAATTTCTACTAAGCCGATAATGCTAATATCCCACAATTTCATAAATAACTTTAATAATGAACTATTTTTGTTATATTCTAAATTATTAGACAACTAAATAATAATTTTTAATTTAAGCATTCCTTTAATAAATGTTTGCTTTAATATATAATATAGTATTTATTAATTTAAGATACTAAATATTCATAAACATAATAATATTTAAAGTGGTTTATTTAAAATAAATTAAAAAAACAACTAATTTTAATTTAAAAGATCTTATCAAGAAATTAAATTAAAATGTTTTAATATTCATTTTCTAATTAAAAATAGTCATTATTTATTGTTCACTGATCTATTTTATTTATATTTTAAAGATTGTAATTATATGTTTTCATAATGTCTGAAAAAAGCTAAAAATTCCTAGATTATTTAAAGATAAAAAATTAACTCTTAAAAACAATCCTTTTATAAGATAAACAGAAATAAGAGAAATTATAATTAAAAAAATTCTAACAAACAAATTTATAAGACAAAAATTAAATTTTATAAGAGATCAATTAAGGTTGTGCAAGAATTTGAGAGCAAAAATATTACAGTTAATATCAAAATATTGTAATCCAAAAGCCATAGATGCAAAAATTGATGCTCAAATTAAACTACAAATAGATTTATTATTTGGTAAATTAATCTAGAAATAAGAAATATGGCATTGCTTTAACAGATTTATTGAGAAATTTAATTTATATTCAAACTTAATAACTTTTTATTTATTATTAAATAATAGTATAATAAAATTTTAAGAAAAACTACATTCAGAAAATATACATTGAAAGAATCAAGATAACAAAGAAATAGAAAATTTATTCGATAAATATTTTTAAGTAGAAAAAAACCTTAGAAAACTGAAAATAAGTAATGAATGAGAACCATAGACTTGAAAGCTTTTAAGCTAATATTTATTTTTTAATTTAATTTAATTTAATTAAATAATAGTAAAATTAAATGTTTACTATGTAATTTAAAATATTTTATATAGTTATATTAAATTATTTATGAACTATTTAAAAATTAGATAATTAAAAAGATCATGGGAGCTGAAGTTGATTCTCATAAAACCTTTTAGCCTTTTGGATAAGGTCAAATTCCTATCCACTGAGAAGGTCCATGGCTAGAGTCATTCTCAGCAGGAAAACAAAATCTTTCCGATTATTCACTCTTACTAGCAACTTGAAGGCTGTCAGCTCCTTGTTATGGAACCCCCTGGCTGAAGCTATTGAATTAAGCAACAGAAAATCCTCTCTATATGCATTGAGAGAGTGCCCTGGGTCGTCTAGCTGGAAAGGAATTTCCAGTCCCTCGAAAGAGAAATTTTAAAGTTTATAATTAATTAATTGTAAACTGCTTATTAATCCTAAGGATAATATTTAAATATTTAAAATACTTAAAATACTTAATTGAAAAGATTTGCTTGCTATATTTGTAGAAATCTTTATAAGTCAGTATTAATAAATATTCGAAAATAGTTCCCATTTCAGTTAAATATCTAAATCAAAATAGGCGAAAAGAAAACAAGTAGAATTGTCATGGTATAGTACAAAACTGAGGAAGACTGGCGAAGTATTTAGTAAAGGAAATAATTTTCAATTACTTTAAGTATTTACCAAGGTGGTATCACTATATCTCGATATTGCTATTATTATATAGAAATATTACCAAAATATAAACATTAAAAAATATAAAATTTGAATTAATTTTTAAGATAAGAATAAAATTAAAATATTTAAATGTAAAAATAAATAAATTGACCATAAATAAGAGCTTAATAAACTACTTAGCTATGAACATTAAATAATATCTATTTTAACAAATTTATTATTTTATTAATTTCACTTTGTTTTCATTTAAACAAACTCACTTTAATTTTAATTTATAATATAATTAATAAAAATCTATAAGCTTGTTTTAGTTTAATAAATGGATTAGTAAAATTATAAAAGTCCTAAAAAATAATTTGGTTCTTAGAAAAGAATTCCTAAGATACTTCAATGTAGTTGCTTAATGTGTTCAAAGTGTATTAAAATTGGCCTTATGTCGCTTAATAAATATTTTGTAAAACACATTAGTAAATATTTAAAGGCTAAATATCTGAGTTAAAAGACTAGATTTAACTGAAAATTTGAGAAGAGCATAATGAGTTTCAATAAAAGCAAAACTAAATGAAAATTTATAGAATTGTTTGCAAATATTTAAATAATAAAAGATATAGTAAACTAACTTCATTAAAGTTTAGTGATGATCTAAAAACTCTTTTCTAATATCATCAATTAAGTATTTACTTCAAACCTTAAATAATATTAGAGGGCAATTATAAAATAATATAAGAAAAATCGAAGAAATAATTTAAAATTTAGAAAAAACATTAAATTTACCATCATAAACTAGATAGTAACAAGAAGAAATAATAGCATTATTACATATAATTAAACATCAATACAAACAGATAAAGTTAATGATTTAGAAATATAACTAAGTTAAAAATGAAGAAGTAAATGTTAATTAAATTTCAGATCAGTTAATTAAAATTATTTTATCGTTATGAATTTCATTGCGGAAAAAGGCAAAATTAAAATCCATAGCATTATAATATTACAGATATATTAAATAAATATTATAAATAATAAATTAAATATGATTTTACACTATTAACAGTAGAGAATGTTGCTAAGTTCTTAGAAAAATTTTAAAATAAAGCTTTAGAAAATACTAATTTGCAAGAAAAACCTTTAAATTTTTTCTAGCATATGTAATAATTAAGATATTTTAATTTAATTCAAACAGTTATCAAGTTAAGGTTTGATAAAAAATTGAATGATATCATAGAATTATCTAAGGCTGATATCAAAGTAGAATAAGCTTCTGCAAATGCGATAGCAATCTTAAAATGCTTGAACTATATCTTTATACAAAAAAATTTTGAGGGAATAAGAATCTAAGGTGCTAATTGAGTGAATCAAATTTTCAAGATTGTAATATAAGAAACTCAAATTTAAAAGAGATCAATCTAAGAAATATGAAGAATGCGAAGCTAACCAACTGCAATTTAAATGGAGTAAATTAAACTAAGATGTAATACGAATTACCCTAATTTTTTGATACTTTGTTAAAACATATGGATTGAATTATTCGATAGTGGTCACGAGTGACTAGAAATAATCATATCAGGAAGTAACGATTCAATTATAAAGATTTGGAATTTCCTGAGTGAGCTCTATAAGATTATTTGACCGAACGAGCGAGTGAAGTTTTATCGAAAGCTGTAAAGAGGGACTAGAAATAAATAGTTTCGGGAAATTATGCTAGATCGGTAGTTGTAAAAAATTATCAGAAATGAATCGTCTCGGAAAGTTCTGATTAAACTACAAAAATATGAAAATTTTCAACTGGTTAATGATTCGAACTCTCTAAGGATATCAAGATTCGATAAGAAAAATAGAATTAAATCATGAAAAAAACTCATAATATCTGGAGGTCATGACAAAAAAATCAAAATAGGAAACTTTCCAACAAAAAAAACATACGAACTTTAGAAGGTCATACAAATTTAGTGAAAATGTTTGTAATAACAACTAACAATAAGTTTATAATATCTTGATAATATGAAACATTATAAAAATATGGAATTTCTAAACAGATGAGAGGTTAATATTATTACGAGGACATTAGGAAGAAATTTACGAATTAGTGCTGACTGGAGATATAAAAGGAGTAATGTCAGGCGGATAAGAGAAATAGATAGGGAAGTGAAATATTCAAAATTATTACAAGATCTTAAAGATGGTTAAGTATAAAAGAAGGTAAGTATATAATCTAAATATAAATAGGAGTTAATTTAGAGAGAATTACTATAGATATCTTCCATTCAAATAGTAATTTGTAGTTTTGAGAAAATAGTGGCGAGTGAAAGCATCAAGAAAATGTCGAATATATAGTAAAATTTTAGAATATTAATTAAAAAAACGAAATTCATTGAATTTAAATTAATACCTTAAAAGATATAAAGCAATCTAAAATAATTTTAGTTTAACAACAGTCAAAGCTTTCATAATAAATAAAAAATATAAACTTAAATTATTTTTACATTGATTTTTTAACTATTAATTATTTGAGTATGGATATAAAATTTTGGTACTATAAAATTATTTATAAATCTAAAAAATAATATACTAACTTTTATTATAAATTTTACTTTTAAAAAATTAAAAAAATGATTCTGTTTTAATTTTTGTAAATTTGTAATAAAAAAATGAAAATAACGCTTGATTAAAAAAATTATGAATTTATGAAAATATAATTTGCTAAAAAGCTCTGGATTTTGGACTTCCGGAAATCAGTTAGTACAAACGGCAATATCCTCAAGAGAAGTTATTTTACTATTAAAAATTTGAATAAAGAGTTATTAAAATTAAAAAAAACCTGATTAAATCTGTGATTCTTTTACAATTAAAGATTAAAGGAAGTAAACTAAATTTCTTGGAAGATTTTTAAAAGAATAATTCTTTTGTTAAAAACAGTATATGATAGAAAATTCGAGAAGCTTGACGAAATTCTAAAGAATTAAGGATTTAAAAATTTATTGAAAACAAAAAAACTCTGAAAAATTACAGAATTTTATTAAATATAATAATTTTTTTTCCAAAAATCTTAATATCAAGATAAAAAGTAAGCAATTCTTTATATTAAAATGATTTTATTTTAATAAATTTAAAAAATGTAAGAGATCTTTAATAATTATAAAAGAACAATATTTTATTTTTATTTTTACAATAATTTTGCTCTTAGTCATATATAGTTTAAAATTTTTCGTAATTTTATATTTTCAATTCTGATTAGAAAAATATTTTTATTTTTCGAATCGTAAATTATAAAAGTACAATCTTTTTCATTTTATTTCTTTAAATGAAGAAATCTTATAAGATGCTTTATTTAAGAAAAATTAATGGAATATGTTCTTATATAATGATTTTCTTTTTGATTACGCAATTTTTAATTATATATCTTTATTTTAATAATAAAAATAATATTTTCTTTACATTATTAATTAGATTTTTTAGTTTATTTTTATATTATGCTTTATTTATTTATTTTTAATTTTAAAATAATTTATAATAAATTTAAATTTTCAGACTTATGAATATAAACTATCACGATATGATTTTTCAATATTTTATAAACTAATTTTTATGTATGAATAATATAAAATTATAATTTTAAGTTGTTTTTAAGATTTGAACTTTAAAATATTGAAGTTTTAAAATTATTTTATTTAATTTGCTGTGAGCTTCAAAGTTTTTTGTTCAATTTTTTTTAATTATAGCATCCATTTAAATTAAAAACATTTTTAATTGTATTTTTTAATTCGCATTTAGTTTTTTTTAATAATTAACAAATCTGTATTAAATCTACAAAATTTAAGCATCAATAACCTAATAATTCTAAATTACTATTACTTCTAAATATTTTTTCGTTCATTTTATAAATTTTTTTCTCCAAAAATCCGTAATTTACTAAAATGCATTACTATCTACATCTAGTTATAAAAAATGCAAAATAAGTCTTTAGTTATAATCTTAATATATTAAATAATTTGCAATTTTAGTAAGATAGTAAGTAGAAAGTGATTAAAAAATAAACTATTTAATTAATTTTTAAATTTTATGATTAAACATCTGATATACGAGCTATTATCATTATATTATAAAAATACTTAAACAAATTTAGGATATCTATACATAATAATAGTTAAAGAAAGTAAAATAAGTTATTTTCGAAAACCTTAAAAAATTTAATTATTTCTTAATTGGTTACATATAAATAAGAAAAATGGTAAAAATTTGATAAAAAATAAAAAAATTAATAAATTTATAGAATAAAAAAATCTTTAAAACTAAAGAATTTCATTAAACATAATATTCTTAACGCCAAAAAAATTAATATCTATATAAAAAAGTAAGGATTTCTTTATATTAAAATGATTTTACTTAAATAATCAAATTATTTAAAAAAAACTTCACTTTATAAGGATAATAATTTATCTAATTTACAGTAATAAAAATAATTAAAGCTAAAATCTAGTAGAATTAGTCAAAATAAAAATAAAATTTAAACATTTAAAATTCTTATGAAACTTCAATTTATTAATAATTTTTATATTAATTCAGATGGAAAAATAAATATGTATAATTAAAAGAAATATATAATTTTTAGATTAAGAAATTTTAATAGCATAACCATTAATCGTTATTTTTTTAACGTGTCTCTTAATAATTCAACAAAGATATATTACAAGGCATTTTACAAAAATACAAATTTCTATGTAAAATTCATATTATAAAATTTAAATTCCAACTGCAATCTTTTGAATACGTTCTCTTCAAGATATTAATTCTAATTAGGAATCACTTTAAGTTTATGAATTAATAAGAAAATACTTAATATTTTTGCTAATTACGATTTTGTTTATATGATAAAAAAACTAATGGAAAACTTAAGAAACTTTTACCAAAAATCTTGAAGTGAATCTGTATCATTTGCAGATAATTTCAAGACTTAAAGAAAATTGATTTCTAAACTTAAGCTTTAAACACAAAAAATTTGACTTTTGTTTACACTAAAATTTTATTGTAAAGTAAGTAAAGGATCAAATCAAAAATATCGAGAAATAAACTATCTAAAGAAAAATTCGCAAAAGAGTCTTACTTAAAGAAAATATTCTTTTCTTTAAGATTAAAACTTAATTCTCTCAGGAATTGTCATTTTACAATTAAGGTTGAATTATTTTATTTTTGTAGTTCTTTTTATTAGTTTAATAAATTTATATTTAAATAGAAATTAAAATTAATTCTCTTTTTAATATTCTTTTAAGAGTGCTTATATCTCTTTCTATTAATTATAAGAATTTATTTACTTTTTAGATTATTTAAATTCCAATTTTTAATTTGATTTTATATAGTACAATTGCTAATCATAGTTAATTAATTTTACAAGTTATTTGCTTTATTATTATTTTTACATTTTTATAAATATTATAATCTATTTATTAATCTTGCTCCTTCATAAAAGTTTTTAGTTTCTGTATAATGTTTAATTTTAAATAATGCCATTAAATAAATGAAACTTATTAGTTGAAATTTTTTATTTATGCTATATGTTTTAAATCTTAATCATCAAAAGATCTATTTTTTAATTCTAACAATGTGCAGAATAAACTTAATGAAAAACTAATTTTATTATTTAATTCTTATAAGTAAAAAACTATCTATTTTACACTAATAAATATTTAACTAATGAAACTATACATTCTCTCCATTTAGTAAAGTATCTGTTTAAATAATAATTTAATTATAATTTATAGTAAACATACTATTTTAAACTATAAAATGTAATAAAATTTATATAGAGTAAGTAATTTAGACACAGCAAAGATATTCTAGATAATAGAATATTAATAGATAATATATCCAACTTTTACTAATCAAATCATTATTTACTATAGGAAAATAGGTATTATTAGCAAAAGAATAAACATTTGGTAAACTTAAATATGGTAAATAAATTAATAAAGTGGTAGCATACTTTTATTTAAGATTAAAATAAATCAAATTAAAAATATTTTAACATCAAAATAAACGCTTAATTTGAAAAATTAGCAATTACTGATAATTCATAGTAAACAGTCTTGCTAAGTTTTAGATATGAAACTTAATAATAGTGTCGAAGTTAGAAAAATGTTTTAAATGCTCATAAATTAATAATTTCATATGTTATTTAGATAATTCTTTTATCATAGTAAAGTATCATATATTGATTCTCACTTATATATAAATAATAAGAATATAAAAACTCATAAAGAAGGAGATTGCTTATAAATTAATTGAAAAACAAGTAAAATTTAGAATGCTTTGAAAGGACTATCTAGATAATTGAAAAACGAAAAGACTTAAACCAATTAAGTTTTTTATTTGAAATCTTTGAAATATCCAGAAAAAATAATTGAAAATTAAAGGCAATAATTAAGTTTTAATTTGATATCAAGTTAGAAAGAAAAAATTGTTTCTATAATTTAAAAATAAAGAGAAAAATGAATTACCACTGAATTTTCTTATTTAGAGATCATAAGGATGAAAAAGCCTTAAAAATTTAAGCTGGATTATTATAAAAAAGATAATTCACTAAGTAGCTGAAAGGTTTATCAAGTGAATAAATTATTTTAATTAAAGGACTGATTGTTGATATAACTATGTTTGAATATCTTAAATTTAAATTATAATTATTTATTATTTGATAAATCTTAATCCACTTAAGGTATCTATTTTAACTATATGCTTTTTAAGTTAAATATTATATTACATGGTTTATTATATGATAATTAAGTGAATATATGAGAATACTATTATTTCTCTTTGTTATTATTATTTTACCTAAGATATTATAAACTCTAATGTTAATAGCTTACTTTATAAAGTGTTAAATTAATTTTATAGACTTTAGTGTATATTGTTTTGACAATTTTCTATTTAGAACTAATTATCTAGGCCCAAAAAGTTATTCTTGATGCCTTAATTTAAGCCTGGCTTATTATTATATTGGTTCAACTTATGTAAGATGAATGGTAATAGAAAATAAATGAAAAGTATGATAGATTGAATATAATTATATGGTTTACTAATAATAACTAAAATATTATTATTATATCTTACAGTTACTTATTATAATCTATTTAACATTAATTTTAATTATTATATCCTTTTATAAACTAAATACTATTTATATTTTTAATTCTTATATCATTTAACATTTGTAATAGCATTCTAAAATTATTTAGTTAAAAGTATTAGGGATTTCAATAGCTCTAAGTTTCATTATAACTTAGATTATTAAAAAGAATATTCAATACAAAGAAAATTAAAAAAATGCTTAAGTATAAAATAAAAAGTCTGTAGGAGTATTATTATGTGCTCTAAGAGAGATTCTTAATATGATTGTCTTGAGGTCTGTAGCTATTTATATTTTATGCTTTAATGAAACTTACTCAAAGTTAATATAGTAACGTAAGGCAAGACTTATAATGGAATATTTCTTGTACTGTGGATACTAATGAGATTGGCAATTATCTTTTCGAATTAAATTTATCCTTATATCTAATCTATTATATCCTTAATAGGTTATTTTCCTTTCTTATCTAGCAAATTTTAAGGTTTTAAAGTATTGTAATTTAATAATAGCTTGAAAGTAATAAATTATAGAAGCTGTTCTGTTAATTTTAGCTTTAATAAATGAGATTTATTTAATTTAAGTTATTTAGTTTAAAAATAACTAAAAATAGATGAAAATATCTAGATTATGTAAAAAGGGATATGTAATAAATTAAGTAGCAGTTAGTAAAATAGCAAAACTAGTTACTTTAATAGAGAATTATAGGGAACTTTCTCTTCACTAAATTATAATAAAGATTAATTTAGATTTGAATTATAAGTATGAAGCATATATTACATAATACATTTTATATCATTAATCATATTAATTATATATAAGTATAAACAGCTACATTAGAGAATACTACTTTTATTTTAGCTAAAATAAAACATCATTATTGGTGCTAAAAAATTATATTAATCAAACAAATTAGAATTATAATTAATATCATTTTACACTAATGCAGCTAACATTAAATAAAAACTAAATAAACCAACAAATTAAAAAGGAAAATCGATAAAAATAGCAAAAGAACTAAATCGCAAATTAAGATTATATGTTAAGATATAAGAAATAGGCTTTTTTATTAAAAGGCAATTATAAAATCCTGACGGAATGATAAATTTATATTGCCATTCATGAAACCTTAACTTCAATTATGAATAACCAATTAGGATGCTTAGCTTGTATTAGATATTAATAATGTACTAAAGTATAAAACCAAAAACATAGCAAAAAGTAAAGCTAAAAATAATGGATTGTAAGAGATTTTGTAAATAGATATTTATTAAAACTCTTATAACGTAGAATAGTAAATTAAAATATATTTGAATTAATCCTTTTTTGAGAAATATAAAATTTTAGAAATACTGAGAAGTTTGGAAAGTAGAATAATTTGCAAATGTTCTCATTAGATGTAAAATTAAGTCGAGATAAATAACGAAAACCTAAATTTAATAAAATTAATCTAATCTAATATCTAATAATATTTATTAATTTGAAAGATATTAATAATAAACATTACTTTCTGAAGATAAATTATAAAATTTTTTGCATATGACTCAAAGCAAACTTTACTACAAATAGTTTATTTGAGAGTAGTAGCAAAGAATTAAAAAAATATAACTTGTTATGAATTGATTCTATTATTTAGTATAGGAAAAAAAGTAATTACTATAAGAACTAAAATTAAAAAAATTATAATCAACAAGTTACTTTTTTAGATTCAAAATGTATAAAAAAAATTTTTTACCTAAAATTGCTAAAAATAACTCATTTTTATATAAACCTGTAACATTAAGAAGATACTGACTGTATATTTAAAAGAAATAATTCTAAGAAAAGTGACGATGAAGATGCATTTTAAATATTTGATACAAAATTTATAAGCAATAAGCATTATCCAACAAAATTAGCTTATAAATTCAGAAAAAAGATTAGAAAATGAAAAATAAAAAAATAAAGTTAAACTTTAAATATTAGAAATTATAGATATTTAACTATAAATAAATTAAAAGTTAGCAATTTAATTTATTTAATTTTGAAAAGCAAAATATCTAAATCATACTTCTTCCATTTGGATCAATTGGAATAGGAAAATTTAAACTATTAAAAATACTTAACAATATGATACTACTAATTAAGTAAAATCTGGAAATTACAAGAAATTGGCATAATTCCTAAACATACTAACACCTTATTCATTAGAAAATTTACCAGCTTTTAGTAATTGATTAACTGTTTCAAAATAAAAAATAAACAAAGAGTGAAATAATTAAAATGGAGTAGATTATTAATAGTGGACTAAATAAATAAGATAGCATCATATATTTGAAAATTTATAGATATAAGATTGAAAGAAATCACTAATAAATAGATACTAATCGGAAATTATAATATAATATATGTTGGTGCCTTAGAATGAATACTACCTATAAATGGAATTTAATTATATTGATTTAAAACAGTAAAAGATTGTTCAAATTTAATAGTTGGATTGTTATGCATTAATTGAATAAGTATAATAATTACTTACGATAAGAAATAAGGTAATAAATTAAGGATTTTATTAGTTCATAGGATTACTGAAAAACTAGAAATTAACAGAGATTCATCCGTTAATAAACGCATCGATAGATAATCTTAGATCTATTGTCAACAATACTTTAAGTAAAGTAAATTTAAATGGAATTTGATTAAATAACTTTTGATGCGAAAGATGATTGTAAATGCTTCCAAAATATCAGATAAGATAAATGAAATTATAAAGTCAGTTGGATTATGCTTAACGTACTTTTGGACATTCATATATTTCTTGTACTTTTAAATGTTTAGCCTTATAAATGAGTCGATATATAAATCAATATTCTAGTCTAGTAATAAAAAACAGGCTTCTCATTTTAGTCTATAAAGCTAAATTTCTAGCTTTTATTATTATTGCAGTTTAATGTATTTATTTAAAGATATTCCTTCAAGAAAGATCTACTTTTTGAGCTACTTAAATCTATTTTTTAAATAAAATTTGGTTTTTTTTCTTACTTTTATAGAATAAAAAGTAAAGACATTGAAGATTGTAGCATATTGGCTTAATTTACTTATGATTTCAGCTGTAAGAAAAATAAATAAAAATAGAAATTAAATTTTTGATTTTATCTTTAAACTATGCTCATAGCAGATATTGAGGCTTTACTAAAAATTGGATGAGAGAATAAATAGCTTCAAAGGTAAATTTATTAACAGATTGAGAGCCTTTCGTGGAACTGTAAGCAGATCTGAATTTTATACCATAATGAGAAGAAAAAACCAAAGGTTTCTTGGTATAATGATGAGACAGGATAAACATATTAGTTAGATTAAGGTCAAAAAGAAGTAGCAATCAATGAAAAAATTTGTGCTCTTTAAAAGTAAATTTGCTATATATTAAATAAAACTGAAAGAGTAAACCAAAGAAAACCATTAAGTTTTGCAGTAAAAAAGCTTTCAAAGCAAAATATTATAATTTTCATTAATTCAAAAAAGAATGACAATAAATAAAGTGAAACCAAAGAAGTTAGCAACAGCTAATAGAATGAATAGCGATATTATAAATAAAGATAGAAAGATATAGAAGAAATTAACATCCTTTTGAGTAAAAGCAGAGAAAGTAAGCGGAAATTCTTTACATAACTTCTAGAAGGTAATTGAAACTAACTTGACTATTAGAAGAGTATAAAAAATTACGGAATAGCACAGAGCTTAAACAATTGTGCATATACAAGATATGAAGGAATAGGCAGAGATAGGTAGAATTTACTATCTAAGGTGTAGATTTCTAAAGCAAAATTAAAGAATCTCAATGAGTCTCCTATTGCTTTTAACATGCTGAATATAACTGCCAAATAAAGCTGACTAGTAAAAAATGTTTAACCTGCCTGCTTTCAATTTTTTAAATTGCAAGTTTAGTCTCGGAGCTACGCTACAATGAGAAGTTTAATCTAGCAGTAAAAAGATACTAAGCAACTTTCTTTAAAAGGGAAGAAAAAAGCAAAAAAATAATAAATCTAAGCTATAAGATTTAAGGATTAAGGAACATTTATATCATTTACTTACCTAATAAGTAGAATCTGGAGCCTAAAACTAAAAGCATTTGATAGATTTATTTTAAAGCTTTTCATAAAAGAAAATAAACAACTTGATATTATTATTTTTTAAAAGATTTATAATATTGAGGCTAGGAAGTAGATTTACCTTCAAAGTAGCTGCTTCCATGAATAAATTAAGATAGTTTAGTTGTTGGTTCAATTTATTTCAGTTTATCTTCTTAAAAAATTTCTGTTAAAGAAAGACAAACTAAGTGTAAAACAAGGAACTACATATCAATGAGCAATAAATTGAAATGATTAGAGAAGAAAGCAAGTTCAAAAGAACCAAAAAACAACTTTAAAG